>RJWJ010013572.1:0-39594 GCA_004363605.1 Indri indri | reverse complement strand
ATCAAATTGGTAGTAACTGAACAACACATAAGTGTACATATAAGAATAACATCTATAGGATGTCGGGTAGGGAGGGAGGGGGAAGGGGGAGGGGCGAGGGGGAGGAGGGGACGGATATATGCATACTCAAAGGGTGCAATGCGCACCCTCCGAGAGATGGACACGCTTGGGACTGGGACTTGGGGGGAAGGGGGGGCAAGGGCAACATACGTAACCTAAACATCTGTAACCCTATAAACAACAAACAATAAAAAAAAAAAAACTTGGATAATATCTCAATGTCTAATAATAAGAGATTAGTTATGGTATATCTATAAAACTCTGTAGCTATTAAAAATAATACAGAATATGTAAAATGTAGGAAAAGAAATGTTAAAGAACAGCATAAAACTAATAATCTCATTTTCAAAAAAAAATAAATCACCATTTAATATAAAATATAAACTAGAAAAAGAAAAATTAACAATTCTAAATACATTACATTCAAGATATTTAGAAGGGAAAAACATAAATCAAAAAAAGAAGAATTGATAAATCTAACAGCTGGTACTTTTAAAGGCGTAGTAACAAATAAGTTCGCCATATGCAACATAATCAAAAAGAAAAGAGGGAGAATATAACGTTAGGAAACATGAACATACAGAAATTTTTAAAAAAGAAATAGATAATATCCTGCATAATGCTATGCAAATAAATTTGAAAAGTTGTATGTAAGCAATCTGATAAAATATATCTCCAGAACTGACATAAGAAGAAAGATAAACTTTAATAAGAAAAACCACTGGAAATAATTGGAAAAAGTCATTTGTTTGTTTTCATTTTAAGAGGTGCTTTAATTTTCAAGAGGTGTCCACTTGTTTTGGTTTTATAAGCAAAAATTTTTTTGTCTAGGAATGATAATATTTTGCAATGTAAAAAGTTTTAGACCAAAGAGGAAATGTAATTTTCTCAGTAAATGCTGTTATTCGAACACCAGCATTGGACAAAAACCTTACAAAACCTAGAAAAACTTTTTCTAGGTCAATCTCACTTATGAGTATGGATGCTGTGATAAACAATAATGCACCCCCCACCTCAAATTTCCACATCCCAATCCCCAGAGCCTATTTTCACCCTGTGTGGGAAAACAGACTTGCAGATGTGATTTAATTAAAGTTTTGAGATAAGAAGATGAGCCTGGATTAGCTGGGTGGACCCAGTGCAATCAGGAGGGTCTTTATGAAGGAAAGAGAGAGGCAGGGAGATCCGGCAGTGGAAGCAGAGGTTGGAGCGATACACTTTGAAGATGGAGGAAGGAACCATGAGCCAATGGTGGCACTTAGAAAAGGCAAAGAGCTAATTCTCCCCTAGAGCCTCTGAAAGAAACAAAGCCACGTGGACTCGTTTACAATTCTGACCTCCAGAAATGTAAGAGAATAAATTTGTGTGACTTGAAGACACTCAGTTTGTGGTCATTTGTTATAGCTACAACAGGAAATTAATAGGGAGTCTAAAGTCAAAATTTAGTATTAGTAAATCATGTGGTATACATTCTTAGGCCAATTCCCCAGAAATAAACAGAAATAAACTCCCCATGCTGGGAGCCACCTGAAGTCCAAGTAGATCCTTGGCTTCGCACAAGAAAGAATTCAGGAGCAAACCAAGAAAATAAAGTGAAAGCAAGATTAATTTGGAAACTATAGAAAGTTAGAAAGTCTACTCCCCAGACAGAGCAGAGGCAAGTTCTCCCTGCAGAGGAGAACCAGCCCCCTGGTCCCTGTTGCCTTTCTATTTAAGCAACGGGCTAAATAAGGGGAGTAATATTCATGGAGCGGGCAGTGTTCCTCCACCATCTTGGTTTTAGCGGATTGGAACTTGTCCTGCCTTCATCTTGTTTTGATCAGAGCAATTTGAAACTTTGTTTGAGACTTCCTGAATTAGTTAGGCAATGCTGCAGCAATACCCAAAGCAATGCCTAAGGCATCACCTGCAGTAATGCTGTACCCAAAGAGGTACCTGCCAGTTCCCTGTCTCAACAGAGCTTAGGCCAGATCCTGCAGGCAGATTCTGGAGTGTAGGTGACATCTGGGAGTTTGTCCCCAGTCCAGGAAAGGAGCAGGGTTCACATGCTCCTTGACCAGCGAGGCACTGACTGCAAGCTGCTCACGTGACTCTAAACTCTCATGCACTTATGCTCTTCATGGGTCTGCAACGTGGCTCCAGGAAGTTCCAGTAGTCCCAGAGCAGGTCTCCAAGACAAGGCCCTGGTGTGGGCTGTTTGCAGCAAAAACACATAAAAACAGAGAGAAGGGTATACAGGACCCACAAGGGGGGAGCCCAGGGGATCTGGGCAAAGCAGGGACAGTGTCCCCAATGCACATTAGCACATTAGGTATATATTATGTTTTGATTGTTTAATGCATAGCTTGGAAATTCATCAATACTTTTAGATTAAGAAATCTGTTAATATAATATAATAAATCAATAGGTGAAGGAAAAGAAATACCATGATCATTTTATTGGTTCTGTAAAGGCACACATTCATGCCTACTGAAATTTCTTAATAAAGCAGATTAATTTTAAAACCTACATTCATGTTTAATCTTTACATTTTTTTCACAGACCTTTTTTCCCACTCTGGACTGCAGGCACAAGCATTCCTGCAATCACACATTTTTAGGAAAGGAATGGGGTAAGTACACCAAAGGAATTTTAATAAAGTAGCAACAGAAATTTCTTTGCTATTCAGGAACATTTTTACACTAAAATAAATGCCAGAAATCCTTTTAGTAACCAAACATGTAATAAACAAATTAATTTATACTCCACTAATAGTGACATTATACATTATTTACAAAAACAAAATGAACATATGTACTGTGTAAAAATATCAAATAATAGCCAAGGTATATGGGAAAGAATGTAGTATATAAAGTCATAATACCTAGATTCAATGTTTCTCTCTGCTTCTCACAGCTGCATGACATTAAAGAAGTTGTTTAATTTCCCTGGGACTTGGTGTGTTCCTTGGCAAACTTATACTGTAAATTTATCTGCTGAACAAATGTATTATTGCATGCCTCCCTTAAGCCTAGTTCTAAAATAGGAAAGAGGATCCATGGAGATGTGAACTGCAGATGATCTTGAATCCGTTTGCTGGTCTAACATCAATAGCTTTCATAAGATGGTTATTGGACACCTATTTGTTTTTTTTTTAAATTATTACCTCCTTGATTTTGCTTTCCAGCATATGCTCTTTTCTAGTTCTTAGTAACATTCATCAGGTGTCAGGTGGTTGGGGAGGAGGGGATGGGTATATTCACACCTAATGGGTGCGGTGCGCACCATCTGGGGATGGACACGCTTGAAGCTCTGATTCGAGCGTGGCAAAGGCAATATATGTAACCTAAACATTTGCACCCTGTAATATACTGAAATAAAAAAAAAGAAGTGTCCAGAAGCTGAGTATAGACAGCACCATTATGATAACCAGTAACAGTCAGATTTCAAAACAAACGTGTGTGTGTGTGTGTGTGTGTGTTTGTGTGTGTGTGTGTTGTCTGATCAAAAGTACCAGTTTGAGAAGGTCACCTTGGAAAAATTTTCTGGAGCTTTGCCACACCATTAAATGCAAATAAAACAAAACCGGAAAAGTGTAGGTTCTGTCCTCCATCATGGATTGTGATTTAACTTAGCAATATTTTTTTTGAAACAGTATTGAGGAACGACTTCCCATTTTATTGGAAATATTAGGGAAAAAAGCCCACCAAAAGTAACTGCCCATTCCGTGTCATGTTGTCTCAAAAGAACCTTTCTGTTTTGCTCTATTAGTAATTGGTTTTGAATTTAGGAGTTATCTTTCTGTGTGCAAGGCCAAGACAGCTAATGCTGTGGGACTTCCCAGGGGCTCCTTTAGTGCTCTCTCCTTGTCTGCAATATTGCTCCACTTCAAAACTGAATCTCCTAACTGACTTAAAAACAACTACTTTCAGTCAGACATTCAGCAGAAAAACAATATTGTGTTAGTGTCTTTTAAAATTGTTTTACTACACAGAATGCTTTAAAAGCAGGAAAAGTACTGCCTTTGACCATAAGACATAAGTAATGCCAGACACATAGTAAGTATCATATGTAATATGCATTTGCTACATTACAAAGTAATAAATATGTTTGTTTTGTTCATTTTGTGCTACTATAACAGAATACCTGAGATTAGGTAATTTATAAAGAAAAGAGGATTTATTTCTTATAGTTCTAGAGGTTGGGAAGTCTGAGGTCCAGGGGGTCTGTGTCTGATGAGGGCCTTCCTGCTGTGGTATCCCATGGGAGAAGGGCAGAGAACAAGAGATCCAATTGGCAACCTCAAACCCCTTTATAACTGGCATTAGCCATTCATGAGGGTGGAGCCCATAAGACCTAAACACCTCCCATTAGGCCCACCTCCCGACACGGTTGCACTGGGGATGAAGTTCCCAACACATGATTTTGGGGGGCACATTCAAACCATGGCAATGCCATTCTCTAAAGTCTTATCTATTACTGAAAGCTTATGGCCTAATAGAGAGAAGAGAAATGTCTTTGTCTCACCCCTGGGATACTTAAATGTAGGGTGAACTCTAACGTACCCACTTCATTAGTCATTTAAGCCAATAGCAATAGAATAAGGTCCCTGCCTGAAGGGAAGAGGAGGACACGGCACAGAACAGGCAGTGATGCTGTGATAAATGCAGGGCAGAGCTCCAGAGCTGGAGAAGGGAGACACTGGGGCTATTTCACAAAGGTGGGTGCTCTGGACTTCCACCTCAGAAGAGAAACAGTTTGTCAAATTAAGAAGCTGAAAATTCATCTTCTAGTTAAAATCAGGAGAGGATGTGACAGGTGAGAATTGTGCAGTGAAGCCAGGGCTGCTGTTTCTGCAGCAGGAGGGAACAAGAGCAGGAAAGGTTTCAAAGCCGTACCAAGGGGTGTTTACTTCATCACATGGAAACAGAAAGGGCCATGTGTGTTACCATCTAGTTAATGAAAGTCTTAGGTTTTGTGTCCTCTGTGTTTTCTTTTCCTTATTCCCAGCTGAAAACACATCATGCACTTGAAATCCCCCTCTTTGCAAAAGCAAAAACTAAGCAAACAAGGATTCTGATCTCTAAGGCACTGAAATAGCATCTCTGTGATAATTTTAAGAAACACAGGATGTTGGAGCTTCAGACCCGAAAATTTACCAATCCATTTACTGGTGAAAGAAGTTGATCTAAAGAGGTTAAGAAATTGTTCAAATTCAGCCTGCTACGAGTCTAGGAGCCAGGGCTAGAGATTTGGCCTTTAACAGTACCCATTATAACATTCAGCTCCCCAGCATAGGAATCCCCATGGTGCTCTCCTCAGACTTGCATGCAGATTGTTCAAATGGTGAGCATCGATTACTATCAGTTCTGGAAGGACATTGAGCTTCACTCTCTGTGGACTGCAGCACTATCTGTCATAAGGTGACAGCTCTTTGGAAACTCCTTCAGTGTGGATTTATAATGTGAGAGACAACTGTTCTTCAGAAAGGAAAAGCTCCTCGATATCATAAATTAACTGTTTTGTTCTATGCTCCTTGTTTACCCCGTACTCACCTCCCGTTTTGCTGACTTCACTCGTCAGTCACTGGAAATATTCACTTAACTGCTCCTTCTTCCCAGTAACTGAACAACTCAGTGGTACACTGTGAAGGCTGTTTCTTAGATTCAGGTGATTTTGTCTGTTACCAATGAACCGAGAATAAAATTAGGTGTGTTCACCCTGCACTGGGCTCCCGAACTTTAGCTCTGATATTGTAGGTTGGAAGTTGCCTTTGAAAAAAGGCAAAAGTGTCAACTGATAGAACTAGACAGAATTCAGTGGTGGAACTTCTGAAGGATGGCTCATGTATCTGTGCAAAAGATAGAGAGTACACAAAGATCACCGGGTAGGCAGAACTCTGAGATGGCCCCAGAGTTTCTCGCCACCTGGTGTCTACACCCTGCCTGATCCCTTCCCCTGTGGGCAAGATCTGTCAATATGATGGAAATCACTCCTGGGATTCACCCTTGTGTTACATATTAAAGGTAAAGAGATCTTTCAGATGTAATTAAGGTTCCAAATAAGTTGATTTTTGGTCAATCAAGCGGGAGATCATGCTGGATGGGTCTGACAATGAGGTAAAAACCCCTAAAAGAGGGACTGGGTCCTTCTTAAAGAGAGACAGTCTCTTTTGCTAGCCTCGAAAAGGTAAGCCACTGTAAGTTCTACAGCTGCAAGAAAATGAATTCTGCAAACAACTTGAGGCAGCTTGGAAGTGGATATCCCCCTGTTAAGCTGGTGAAGAGAACGCAGCCCAGCCAACACCGCCATTGCAACCTCGTTTGGTGCTGAGCAGAGGATACAGCCGAGCCATGCTAGATTCCTGCCCCACCGAAACTGTGAGATAACGAATGCCTGTTGTTTCAGGCCGTTATTTTTTTACACAGCAACAGGGAATGAACATGGTAGTCACAAAGATACTGGATGATGACATTGACCTGGAATAGAAAATGTCACATCCAACCTTGAGTCTTCCTCTACACTCTGAGTTTCATGAAAAACAAAAACAAAACAAAAACATATATAAAACCATTCTGGTCATTTGTCTATTTATTTTCAGACATATTTCCTGCATTTCTGTGGCTGTGCTCTATAATTTAAGGGATTGACTCCTAAAAATTACATTCCCCAGGTTCTACTGGCCACTGGTTTTCAGACGGGTTTAGTCCAGGGAGACTAGGATGGGAGACTTTAGGGCATGAGGAAGAGAGAATCTCAACTCTTTCCACCCCCTCTCTCTGCCTGCTCAGGTCCATTTGTGTCCCCTCTGTGCTTTAATCTCACACTGGGATGTCTCTCTTCACGTCATCTCACCTCCTCCAGGCAGCCTTCTTTCTAGCTCCAGCTCTCATGAATTATCCCCTCCATGCGTCCTGTCCAACCAGGAAGTTGGCACCTGGGGTCTAGTAACACCATTTCCCCAACATGTCCCTCCAGCCCTAGGGGTAGCCAGAGATTTGGGTTAGTATTTTGTAAATTGTTAATCTGTCATTATTAATCTGTAGGCCACCTTACTTTCTTGTTTTCATCTCTTCCAACAACTTCCTAAGCATTTCCTCTCTTAAACCTCAGGCACAGCTTTTGTTCTCTGTGCTTTATCTTGGCTGATGTGGAGCTGGGTTCTAAGAGTGAACTTAGGTAACAGACCTCTAAGACAAGATTTAGGGACCTGGTGGCCTATCAGATTGACCTGAATTAGTGATGGTTTCACTGTTGTTGAAAAGGAAATGCTAAAAATCAGTGGCATTCAGTGGCATCACAATTATTTAAATTATTAAGCATGCATACTTAAGTTAAAGTGCCCATTGAAGACAAAAATTTGGGGGATCAGGTAGCTACTTAATTTGACTAATAAGGTAGTCCTAATGACACCGTAAAGACTAACAGTAGTTTGTTTTTAGCTATTTTGGAGAGGCTACAGAAAAACATAAGAATTTTACACTCTTAGCTTCTGTCATAGTCAGAAATCAGACCTCCTATTGTGGCCTTAAAATAACCCTAATTTTTTACTCTCTTGATAGACCGAGGCATTGACTGGGAACAGTTGGTAACCTGAGAAATAAAGGAACAACTTTGAATGGCATTGAATGAATCTGAGAACCTCGAATTCCCAATCCCCATGGTCAACTTTACCAGCAGAAGCAGTCTCTCCCTCTGTCTGGAAACCAGCTTTCTTTTGCTTAAAAATGTCAAGTAATAGTATCGCCTGAGGAAGCTGCCTCATAAGGGGGTTCCTGTTATCCTCCATACTTAACCCCACCTTCTTCCATAGCCTTCAACATATCACATCATGAGAATTAGATAGCAGCATGCTTCTAGGAGAAAAGTACGCAGCCTGTTAAGGAAACAGTGGCAAGAGCCTGTAGCCCATGAGTGGGACTAACCCTGATGTGATTAGACGGAGGATGACGGAAGTGCTAGATCTGGCTGAATTCGTCATTACAGGCCTCCTTTCTCAAGATTCGGGATTTAATATACTAACTTATTTTCATATTATTTTCATATTTTCATATTATTATTTCATATTATTATTACATTAACGTGTTTGTATTGAGATAAGGAAGAAATATTCATAACTATTGCAGTTCTCATTTCTGCAACTGGCCATGAGGTTACAGCTGGTATTTATAACAATCTTCTTCAACTTTCCATTCCATACTTCCTAGGCCCACAGCAAGCACCTCAGCTAGCATTGGTTCCTTGTCTGACAGGGTCACCCAGCTCTCCATCTTTGAAGCATCCGGGCACTAACAACTTTGCCCGAGTGATGTTCCACTTTTCTCATTGATGTTAATTATAAGGCATGGGAATGCTAAGAAGTGTCCTAGGGGGTCTCCTTTATTTCAGACATACTCTTTCTTATGCAGTTACGTAGTGGCAGCCCAAATTTCCCTTGATACCCAGTGTCAAGAACCCCAGCCAGCACATGCCCCCTTCTTTATTTGTTGATTTAGAGGCAGGAGGAGCCTAAGTGGCCAGTGTCACTCTTAACGGCCAGTTGAATGGAGTCATTGCCACGTCCCCTGATGAAGGCATTTCTCCCCTTGTAACTAAAGCTAACCCAGCAGGTCCAATCAGCATAATGCCATCAATGTGATGGACAAGGATGATGTTCTATAGAAGGAAAAGCAACCAAATTGTAACATAAGACAGAAGAGTTGACTTACCTCTCAGGTAGGTTCATGAAGGTATATTGCTAACATGGCCAGCTGAAAAGCAATTGTTTCTGATGGTCTTTATTAGTAGAGACACAGAAATAAAATTCACAAGATCAACAGCAGTAAGCCCGGTATCAGGGACTGCATTAATTTTATAACACAACAAAACCACATCTGGAACAGCAGCTGCTGTTTTATTGAGTCATTTCCCAAGATCCATGTGTAAGTTCAATTGGGATGCAGTGGGAATCCCCATCTTGGCACCTTTCAAGACCTTGACAGTGGCACTGATCTTCGCAATCCCTCCAGGAATATGGTGTTGGTTTTGGTTTACTATTTTTGTAGTTAGAGGCAAGTTGAAGCTGCTAGACATATAAGGAAGAAAATGAATGACATCATTGCAGATAGTGATAAGCGTTATGGAAAAAGAAACTGATGGCTTTGAAAGAATAAGAAAAGACTTTCATTATTTCTTAATTAAGTCTAGCTTTTTAAAATGACATTTAGAAGGATTATTTCAAAATGATATCAAATATGAATTTAAAAGCTGCCATTAATCTCAATGTTTTTGGTCTTTGGACCAGACTTATCATTTGTATAGAATTATAATGTCATCATCATAGCTCATTAAAGAATAATTTTCTAATATTCAGTCCACATTCAAATTTCTTCAATTCTACAGAATCTCTAGGGTAGAACCGAGGCATCAGTATTTTTTAAAGCTATAGGATGATCCCAATGTGCGGCCTGGGTTGAGAAATACTGATCTATCCACCATATTTCTAAATGAAATTTAGACTAAGGATTTGATTAAATTCAGTTTAAACATGTGCTGCAAGAGTAATTTCTAGGTGAAGCTGTGCACTTCCTACTGTATAATATGAGGGGGCGAAAGTTATTGGACGATAGCAATGCTATTAACATTCATCTCTGCATTGAAAGGTCCTTTTTCTCCTTTGCAACAATTAAGTTAGTTGCATAGATTTTGCTTGTTTGCTTTTTGCTCTATCAGAATTCTACTCACCAGCAACTTTAAAGATTTAGCAACCATAGATAATTTCTGACTTAATATTAAATATTTTGCGAGTACTAGAAATTGATGATTTTTCCAATTTTATCTTTCTTCTATATTTATGAGCTAGAATTATTCTCTAAAACATGTATTTACTTTCATCAAAAATTTTAAAATTACAGTGTCAATATTACTCTTTACAGTAATGTAACTGAGTGAATTTTAAAAGTTCGTCGTAGTTATTTCATAATACAACCAACTAACCAAATATAGTCATATCACTATATTTAAATTTAAAAACTTAAAGTGATTATTTCATTCCTGTAGCTATATTGATACATGGATTCATTTGTTTTTGTTTGTTTTCAATTTCAGGGTGTGCTTTCTAATTAAATTTTACTGTTTGAACATGTAAAATATTTATAAAATTTCAAACTATATGAAAAGACATACTCAGTAAAATCTTGCTTTCATCCCTATATCCTTTATCCAATTCTCCCTGCCTGTGAGGTAACCGTTTGAATTAGATTCTAGTTTATACTTTGAGTGTATCTTTTTTTTTCCAAATTAAGCAAATAATTGATTCCAACGGTCACTGCTTGTGATGGTTTATTTTAGATGTCAGCTGGAATTAAGGAATACCCAGAGGGCTAGTTAAGCCTTACTTCTGGTGTGTCTGTGAAGGTGTTCCTGATGAGATTGGCATTCGAATCAGTGGACCGAGTGAAGATCCTCCCTCATCCAGTGTGGGCAAGCACCATTCAACTGACCAAAGGACCAGATAGAACAAAAAGGCAGAGGAAAGGCAAATTTTCTCTTCTCTCTTCTGAACCTCGGGCACTCTTCTTCTCCTATCCTTGGGTACCATAACTCCAGGTTCTCCAGCCTTTTGGCCTCTGGGACTTACAACAGTGGCCCTGCCAGTTCTTAGGCCTTTGGCCTCTGACTAAGAGTTACGCCTGCAGCTTCCCTGGTTCTCAGGCCTGCAGATTTGGACTCAGCCACGCTACAGGCTTTCCTGATTCTCCAGGTTGCAGATGGCCTATCATTGGCTTCTCAGCTTCCACAATCATGTGAGCCTATTCCCTTAATAAAGCCCCCCTCCTGTATCCATGTCATCTATCCAAACATAGGCATTTAAATATGTCTTCTTGGTTCTGTCTCTCTGGAGAACCTGACTAATACACTCCTTAATATAGATATTTCCTCGTTCTTTTTATTTTTGTGGCCTGCTGATAGTTCAATTGGTCGGCAATTGTTATCCGGAGAACATTTTAAAAATAAACATTCTTTGCTCCAAGGAAAGAGGGCTGTCATTGGTCAGCAATGGGTAGTATGGGAGAAACAGATGGATTCTGTCCTAAGCTTGAGGTAGTGTCTATTCCTACCTTCTACCATGCTGTTTTCTTACGAACTTTCACAAATTCAGAAGCTCAGGAATTATCTCCAGATTCATTGCATAATCAAAAGACAAGCAGAACAAAAGATGATTAACATTAGTACTACTATTTATTTAGTATTCTGAAACCAGATTGTGAAAAATACTCCTTGGTGAATATGAATGAAGGATTTGTTAGAAATACATGGATTTATCTCTGGAAAGAACAAATTCAGAATGGTGGTCCATTCAGACTATGACAAAAGCATTGTTTATTAATCGTTTCATTTATTCATTCATTCAAAATGTACTCGGTAAGGGCTAACTATGGGAAAGGAACTGTGCTCAGCACAGGGAATACACGGTAAGCCAGACAGACCTCCTGGCCACCTTCATGGGTATTATGATTGAGTGAGGAAAACAGCTATAAAAAAGTTATTGCAAACCAAAGGAAACTGCTATGAAAAAGGAGAGCCAGGTGAAACTGGGACATTCTATCCAATATATAGCCAACACACGGATCCCAGAAAAAGTGATGTTTAAGTTGAGATCTGGTGCATGGTCAGGGCATAGCCAGCAGAAAGCGTTGAGACAAATATTTTTAGTAACATGGAACAGCCTGTGCAAACCTTGCCATGGAAAAGAGTGTGACATACATTGATTGAAATACACTTGTGGTGGGGCCCTAAAAGAGCTCATCATTCACTCCAGAATTGTTCTTTCTTTTTTTCCTGAGGATTGGCTTTTCTCTTTCCTTTCTTTGGTTTTAATTTTATTTTTTAATTGACAAATAATAATTGTACATAGTCATGGGTACCTAGCAATGTTTCAATACATATGATGTCTAGTAATCCGATCAGTATAATTACCATAGCCAGCATCTCAAACATTTATCGTTTCTTTGTGTTGGGAACATTCATATCCTCCTAGCTATTCAAAACTATATAATATATTTTTGTTAACTATAATCATCTTACAGTGATAGAGAACACTAGAATTTATTCCTCCCATCTAGTAGTAAAATGAAATAAGTCAGGAACAGAAAGTTATTAAACTACATAACTTATTAACTGATAAGTGCATGTTCTCACTCATATGTGGAATATAAATAAGTTGATCTCATAGAAGTAAAAAGTAGAGCTCTAGGGGATACTAGAGCTTAAAGGATACAAAATTATTCCCTCTTCTGATTTTGTTAATCTCCATCCTAGAATCCCAGCACTCAACTAAAAAAGAGCATTGTCTTCAACTGCTCCTGGTTCAAGCCCCCAGTCCATAACCTTGGTGTCCACCTGTTTTGATCTGTCTCCTCCTCTGCATCCTCTCTGGTACTGTGGAATTCAGAAATTGGTAGCTATTCACCTAAACTACAGTTATCGCCTTCTTCAAATATATGTAATATATCTCTATTATCCCAGTTCAGTTCCTTGAATTTACTCTTAAATTCAAACATTATTATCACAGTCACACTCTATCTCAAAGCGGTCCTTTTGGCACAGATAGACTTTGAGGTTTTTTGGGTTTTTTTTTTCCTTTTTACCATTTTTTCCTGATCCCTGAAGCTAAGTCTCAGGGTGCTCACTGTGATAGATTATATTATGTTCTCAACTCTTCCCTCCTCTGTGCATGTGCACCCTTTGACAAGTAACTGTGCAGTCTCTCCCGCTAAACAGAAACAGGAGAGACATGAGCAAGGCCATGCCAGCTGTGAAGGGCTCCAGGAGAATGGCCATGGCTAACCACGTAGTAAGGATTAGCACTGCCCAAAGAAAAGCCTGGCCTTGGCTCAGCTGCTGGAGATAACTCCAAGTCCTTGTAATGTTTTGCTGGGAACTGCTAGCTCCTCTCTTTTGTCTACAGTAAAGTTTATTGGGTCCTGAGAACTTTCCTCAGATCCACCTGTCTCGACATCTTCCACAGCCACTCCTCCCACTCCTGCACCCTAATGAAAACCATGGCTCTTCTAAAAATGGAACCTCTGAGAGCTTGCAGCTTCTGCAGCCTACAATCCGGTAGAGAGGGCAAGAGTCTGCCTTTTACCAAATCTGTCTGCACCTGCTAAACATAACTAACTTATTCTAAAACTATCTGGCTTTTTTTTAATAGACTGTGTCCTTGCTGTGATGCAATGAGTGTCTTAACTTTAGTAGATGGAGATCCACAGAAATGACTGAAAGAACTTTTTCATGATAATAAAAATACAATGCATTTTCATTTTCACAATAACTATTTCTACTCTGGTGATTTTCACTGGCTTTGCCCCTTACTCTCTGTGTGACCTCAAGTAATCTATTTAACCTCTCTGGCCTTGGTTATCTCATTTGTAAGATAGGACAAATAACAGTGAGTAACTCGAAGGGTTGTTAAGAGTTTAGAGTAAATGCATAATACACACTTAGGATAATGCTTGAAATATTATTATGGTATTAAAAGTATTTGATAAAAACTAGTCATAATAGTTATTATTACTCTAATATAATTATTATTAACTTTCTGGGATTGGAGCTAAACTACTTAAGCTTCCATATATGACTCATTTTTTTTCCAAGGGCTTCTATGCTCTTGTCACAGTACTTAGAAGATTTTAAATAAGTATTTTAGGTAGTATTAGAACTTCAGCTGAGGCCCTAAACCTGAGAATAAAAGGTGGTAACTGCTCACAAATTTTAAGGAGACTTGAAACAAACCACATGGAGCATACTAAGTTGCTCCACTTCCCCAAAACCGAACTTCAGAGACAAAAATTCAGGGCTGAATTCTGCTACAGATAGTAACAGAGTCTTTGCTATTTGACTAACCTGCCCATCCACCATAACAAGAAAGCTGAACAATTGCAGAAATAGTTGTTTAAAAGCATCAAAAGAAACTAGCATGAATATAAATTGAATGACCAAAGTCCCAGAGAAAAGAGAAAGACATGAATGCAATCCTTGTATTAACACTAGGTTTTTCCCCACAGGGCATTTATAGACTTTTAACTCAGGATAAAGAGTCTAGGCAGAAAGCAGAGAAGAAAGCTTATGGCAGTTTCTTTGGCCCAGAGACACTTAAATTTTTCTTTGGTGATATCACAGCATCTGGGACTTAAGGGCTTGAGATAGTAAAGAAAAGGAGATTGCATGGAAGCAAGTTCAACATTTTGCACACAATTCCCCTCAATGCTGATTCCTACAGTGTACCCATACAGGGCAAGAATCTGGAAAATGAAGCATCAAGTGGCTTTCAAGGGGCTAAAAGCTAAGCAGATATTTCAGAAGTTTGGTGATTCTTGGAAGACCAAAAAAAAAAAAAAAAAAAAAAAAAAAAAAAAAAAAAAAAAAAAAAGAAACACAAAAAACAAACAAGAGAAAAAGCAACTTTAATTCAGGGCTTCTCAAAAAGGAGACACCCTAGGAAACACATCAGGCTTTTAATTGGGACTCCAGAAAAGATGTACTCGAGGAGTAAAGGTAAACTGAAAGTGGACTGGTCTTGACTTATTTGAGGTGATCTCATTATACTCTGCATTACTATCAGGAGAAAATTTCTTTTTCTAAAGAACAAAGAAATTTATTCCAGAAATTCTACAAATTGTCATGCGCTACATCCAGCTTTCAATAAAAATTTACCAAGCAACCCAGGAAATAGGAACAAAGAGCCAAAAACCAAGGGACCATAAAGACATCAGAAGCAGACCATCGGGTGATCTATATATTAGAGTTTTCATATATGAGTGTTTAAATGACTATCATTAATGCCTTCAATTAAAGATATGAACACAATGAAAATTTCGCCAGAGAGTTTTAGTCTTTAAAACAGTAAAATAAAAATCCTAGATATTAAAAGTAATATAAATGATAGCAAGGGTATAAGGACAAAAAAGTTTCAATATAGATAGATTAATACCTATCAGGTTAAGGAGGAAAGAGGAAAGAAGATTAGTAAACTAGAAGATGAGTTACTATAAACCATCAAGATTGAATCAAAGAAAGACAAAGAGATAGAAAATAAGGAAAAGAAATGTGGAGCACAGTGACGGGGTCTAATACGCATGAAATTAGAGTCTAGAATAACAAAATAAAGAGATTGGGAAGGAAGCAATATTCTAAGAGATACTTAGCACAGAATTTTCTAGAAATGATTAAAAAAATATAATGAAGAGTTTGTTCTACAAACCTCACACAAAGCAAACACAAAGAAAAACCACACCAATACATGTCATAAACAAACTGCTAGGAAGCAGAAACAAAGATAAATCCTAAAGCAAACATAGAACAATATATCTAACCTTCAAAAAGGTAACAGTAAGACTGATGACACTAAAAAATTATTACTACAGGCAGCTCTTACAGAAAAAATGATCCAAGATTATTTTCCCAGGAAATGTAGAAAAATATAAGCAATAGCAGTGAAAAGAATGAATATGCAGGTAAACTTATTTAACATGGGATGTTTAAAACAATATTAATATTATTTGGTGCATTTAAAATATGTGGAATTAAAATATTTTGCCACAGCAACTCCTTCCCATAAAAGGAAGGGAGTGTCAATGGAGTTAAAATGTTTTAAAAGTACAAGTATAAGGCAGAATATAATACACCACTTTCCAATAGAAATACAATGTAAATCACATATGTAAATTTATATATTTTAGCAGAAAAATTTTAAAAAATTAAAGAAATAGATAAAATTCATTTAAATATTTTTATTTAATTGTCACAAAAATATTATTTCAATATGTAATAGATATAAAAATTAATAATGGATATTTTACATTATTTTGTTAGCTCTAAATATTTGAAATCCTGTGTGTATTTTACACTTACAGCACAATTCGATTTAGCACATTTAAAGTGTTCCGTAACCACATGCAGCCAGTGGCTTCCAGACTGGACAGTAGTACTCCACAGGGGTACAAGCAGTAATTGCAAGAGTAGAAAAAAAATTAAAAGAATAATTCTTAGGTCAACACATTGGAAAAAAAATGAAAAAATAAAAAATACTTGGGTGAAACAGATCAAATAAAAGATGAGAGAAACAGAAAACATGGGGCAAGATTGGTGATTTAAACTCAACTGTATTTACAGTGCATTAAATACAAACGGACTAAACACTCCCCCAGGAGTCTCCGCTGTTAGGTCCTGAGCTGAGAAAGAGACACACGAAGCCCGGGGTGTAGCAAAATGTGTTTATTTTGAGAATCTGGGTGCAGATAGATGGAGGCCAAAGGAGCGTCCACCACGAGGGAGGGGAAAGCCTTGGGTTTTATAGAGGAGTTTTCTGGGTGGGGGGAGTGAGCAACACCTGCAGAGATGGGGAGGGTGGTAGCTTCCTCTTTATTAGCTGCCTGTGGTCGGAGTTAGATTCACAACCTCAGGCCTCTCCAGATCCTGTGGCTTTTGTTTCACAGGTTTTATGATCATGATTGCTGTCTAAGTTTTCTATCAACCGCATTCTGTCCTATACATACTTTTTGGGTTCCCACCAGAAACAAACCTAACACACCCTTTAACAAGCACCCTGTTTGGGAAGCCCTGTCTATCCCCCCAAAACTTGAGAATCCCTTCCCTCACTGACAAAGGTAGGGTGTCCAAGAAGCACAGGTAAATGGGATCCTGCCTCAGCCGGCCTCCTGGCCTGAGAAAACTTGTCATCCCAAGGGGTGAAGAATCCTTTCCTCCACCTAGAGGCACCACAGGTCCTGACCTGAGGAAACTGTCCCCTTCATATGCCAACAGAGGAACCAGCAATACCAGATAACCCAAGCAGACAAAATCCAACACCACAAAGGTTCTGATGATCAAACTGTCATTGGAACCACTAACCACAAACCAGTCAGATTTGTATGTTAAATCTAAACAGGAAGACTCCCGCCGAAAGAGGAAATTTCAATAGGATCCGGAGTCTCATAGCATAATAGACAATATGTCCAGAATACAATTGAAAATCACCCATTATACCAAGAACCAAGAAATTCAGAACTTGAGTGACAAAACACAATCAACTGAAGCCAATACTGATCTAACATAGACACTGGAAACATCTGACGGGGATTTGGAAACAGCTACCACACAAGTGCTTTGATAAGCAGTTATAACTTCTCTTGAAATGAATGAATATTTGGAAATCTCAGCAAATACATATAAGTTATAAAAAAAGAACCAAACTAAAAATAAAATAACAGAAATTTAAAAACTTACTGGGCGGGCTCCATAGCAAAGAGGAGATTACAGAGAATGGAATTGATGAACCTGAGGACCAGCCAGCAAAATTTACCCAATCTGAACAACAGAAAGAAAGCAGACAAAAAAAAAAAAAAAAAAAAAAAAAAAAAAAAAAAAAAAAAAAAAAAAAAAAAAAAAAAAAAAAAAAAAAAAAAAAAAAAAAAAAAAAAAAAAAAAAAAAAAAAAAAAAAAAAAAAAAAAAAAAAATTGATCAGAGCCTTAGCCATGTGGGGTAATAACAGAAGAGTCAACATTTCCATTTAAAGAAATAATGGCTAAAACTTCCCAAAGTTAGCAAAAGACACAAATCTTACAGATTTAAATATCTGAGTGAACCCCAAATAGGATAAATCCAAGGAAATCTACACCAAGACACATCATAATTAATCTTCTGAAAACCAATGACAAAGAAAAGAATTAAAACTACCCAGAGGCAAATTGCATTATCTACAGGAGAACATCAATTCAAATGGTTTCCCCATCTGAAACTGTGGAAACCAGAAGAAAGTGGGGGGTGGGGGGGAGAAGGGAAAACTTCCACTTCACCCCTAGAAGTGTGGCTGAAAGACAGAACTCACAGTAAGGCAGATTAATAAGACAAAGAGATGACAATTTATTTATTGTGTGCATAGGGAGAATCACAGAATGATTACTTAATATCCCAATGAGGTCCAGAGGTTTAGGTACCCTCATTTTAGAAGGGAGGAAGAGATGAGGAGATGAGGCATATAGGTAATTCTTTTGAGATGCAATAAATAGTTATTAGGGAAGATGAATAGATACTTGGGAGGATGAATGGATGTGGGGAGAGGGGGTGGGGAACAGATTCACCTTTAAATGAATCTCTTTGGAAATTAAATTAACCTGAGAGGCAGGTATTATCCTTAAAACAGGTTGGGCCAGGTCTGGTTGCATTCTTGATCTTTTTTTCTGCATTATATTGAGATAACAGGGAGGATAGGGGAAATTAATTGTTCTTTTTGATGGGCCTGCTTTTATGCAGATAGAGGGAAAGCTTCTTCCAAAGCCTGTTGATCTCTAGGAGCCTTTGATTCAAAATATTCTTTATAATAAGGAGTCATATTTTGGGATGAAATTTCCTGAGCTCCATAAAAGTGACACAAAATTTTCAAATGATGTGTCAACAGAAAAGAAGCCAAACTCTGCAAAATAATTTTAAAGAAATTTATTCTGAGCCAAATTTGAGGACCATGACCCAGAGGCAAGCCCAAGAAGCCTTGAGCAAGTGGACTAGCTGTGGCTGGGTTACAGTTTGGTTTTATACATTTCAGGGAGACCAGGGTTACAGGTAAAGTTGTAAATCAATACGTGGGAGGCATACATTGGTTTGGCGCAACAAGGTGGGCCCCCTTGAAGTGGAGAGGGACGGCTTACAGGTTATAGGTTGATTTAAAGATTCTTTGACTTTTAATTGGTTAAAGACATGAAGCTTTGTCTAAAGGCTTCTAACGTTCTAATATAAGGAGCTGTTAATCAGAGACAAGCCACCCGACATATTTGTTGTGTAAATTGAGGACCTGCAGGTTTGTCTTGCATACCCTTAGGCCTATTAATGGATTACAAAGGATGTCTCCAAGAAGAGAGGGAGCATGATAAGGCATGTCTGACCTCCCTCCTCGTGGCAGGCAATTTAGTTTTAGGGTATCCCCTTGGCCAAGAAGGGGTCCATTAAGTCAGCCAGTTGTGGGGAGCCTTAAGATTTTATTTTAGTTCACACAAGCAAAGAGTTGTGAACCACAAATTCTGTAACTGGTGAAATTATCCTTAAGGAATGAAGAAGAAATAAAGACATTCTCAGACAAAGAAAAGGAAAACTTTAAGTACTTGTCACTAGTAGACTTACTCTTAAAGCCTGGCTAAAAGAAGTTCTTCAAACAGAAAGAAAATAATAAAAGAAAAAACCTTAAAGATCAGAAAGGAAGAAAAAATTGGAAAAGCAAAAATATAGGTACATACAATACATTATCCTTCTCTTTCTGAATTTTATGAACCGTATTTGATGATTGAAACAAGAAACAAGAACTGTTACATCATTTGATATTCCAGATAATGATATTTCAAAGTGAGGAAGCTAAAGGGATTTAAAAGAAAGTAAGGTGTCCACATTACTCGGGGTGGTACAAAATTGATACCAATAGACTGTGATAAGTCACATGTGGGATAGTGTAATATCCACAACAACACTAAGAAAACTGTACAAAGAGATGCATTCCAAAACACTATTAAAATAAATCAAGACAGAATTCTTAAAAAAATGTTCAAGTAACCCAAGGAAGGCAGGGAAAAGGAAATACAAGTTTAAAAAACAAAGGAAGCAAATAGAAAACAAATAATAACATGGCAAATTTAAGCTCTATCGTAACAGTAATTACTTTAAAGGTAAATGGTCTGAATATACCAATTCTAAGTCAGAGATTTTCAGAGTGTATAAACAAATAGAATTCAACCATATTCTATTGACAAGAAATCCATTTCAAATTCAACAACATAGGTAGCTTGAGGACAAAGATATATTATGCAGACATTAACCCAAAAGATACCAGTTGCCTTAACTGAACACTTTAACTTTGAAACCCCTCTATGGCATTTATAATTTAAATATGTTCTAAAAGGCTGACATATTAAAGATTTTAGTAATTGTAGTTATCTGCTTAAAAATTCAAATGTTTCTGCCTTTGTTGGTACTATTTAGAAATGGATAAAAATTATATATCTACTAACTTAGCTATCTTTGTTTAGTTTGAAAATGTCAAAAATTATGTCAACGGCAACACTAGAAAGCACGTTGGTGGTTTATCAGGGCTCTGTGTACTTGTTTACTATTGACAACATTGTGTATCATAGGACATGAATCTATTTATAGATAAATATTGGATTTTATTTCTTTATAAACAAAACGAGTCCTGGAAAATATATTTGCTCAAATTATATAATTTTTGAGCCTTGTAGACTTTTTCTATTTACTAGTACAACTAATGTAGACTTGGGAAAAAATACTGAAAAGAATAAAGAAAGAGTAGACAAATCCATAATCATAACTGCATATATAAGTAATATTCTCAGTAAATGAAAGAAAAACATAAGTAAATCAGAAAGAATATAAATGATGAGAGCAATAAGATTAATAAGTTGATATAATTAACACATGTAAAACTTGCACAAGGATCAAGAGAAGACAAATTGTTTCCCATGTGAATGCTCACTAACACTGATCAAACACTGAGCCATAAAGAAAACGCTAAAAAAAATTCGGAGATTTAGGTCTGAACACAGGGAAATTAAGCTATAGTATTGTTAAAACAATTGACATTTAAAAAATGTTAAAAATAATTAAGATAAGAATGATTAACAAAATGATAACTGAAAAAATCCGAAACGTTTTGAAAATTAAGCAATACACTTTTAAACACTCCTTGGATCAAAGAAGCAATCAAAATAGAAGAATTTGTTTTAAACTCAACAAAAATTTAGAATATGGTATACCAAAAATTATGGAATGGATCCAAAGTATGCTTCAAAAAACACGGATAGACTTCAACGAGTACACTCTAGAAGAGAAGAAAGAATAAAAATCAAAGATCTAAACTTAACAAATGGATTTATGTGAGCATCTGCTTTGTGAAAAAGGTGACATTGCAGTGCTGTGAGGCACAGGCGGCACATAAACAGTGCCGTGTTGATTGGATGCTCCTACAGGGAAAAAAATGAGTCTTTCACACCTCCTTCACCATACACACACGCCATACTCTTCATGCCACACGTATGAAACCTCCCTTACAAATTAGTAGAAAGGGTGCAAGGCAAGAACTGCATTAAGGGCCTAGCTAAAAATGAGGCGCAGGCCTCGCTAAAAATAATGATAATAATTAGCCACTGTCCCCCTGTTTGCTTCTCTATAATTGCCACTCTGGAGCCACATAGCTGGTGGTCATAACAATTCTTAGCTTTCTTCATAAATAATATCACTTTTTTGAAACCTGGGGGTAGTTTCTGAAATATCTCCTGGGCCTGCATTCCTGTGCAACAGCTGACCCACCTAGACCAGTGGCCCATACTGAAGAACTGATTCAACCGGTCTTGTGACCCCCACCCAAGAACCTGGTCAGCAAAGAAGACAATTTCTACAGCCCTGTAGTTGCGCCCCAGCCCAGCCAATCAGCAAACTCAATTGCCTACGCCAAACTGTCTTTAAAACCCTGTCTTCCAAATTCTCAGGGAGGAAGATTTGAGAAATTTCTCCCATCTCCCCACTTAGCACTATGGGGAATAAGCTCTTTCTGTCCCGTAAACCCTGCTGTCTCAGCGTATCGGCTTCCTCTTGGGCAGCAGGCAAATGAACCTGGTTGGGCGGCAACACATACACACAAACCTATTCTAGATGCATCATTAACTAAATGTGAAAATTAAAACAATACTGCTTCTTGATGATAACACAGGGGAATATCTTCATTGCCTTATAGTTGGCAAAGATTTGTTAAATCGTACATAAAAAGTATCAACTATAAAGCAAAAATAGTGACACATTGGACTTTTACTAAATCAAAAGTTAATTTTTTAATTTTTTAACTTTTAACTTTTTAACTGAGTGAATAGGCAAGTATAAGATAAACTATCTTACAAAGTATTTAAACTCTTTATTTAAAAAAATACTCCTACAAATCAATATGGAAAAGAGAGTCATCCCAGTAAAATATGGGAGGGTCATTTGACAAGATACCAGATGGCTTTTTTGACCGTGTTACCTTGAGTGAGGTGTAGTGAGGCCAAAGATCAAAACAGAGAAACTGGAAAGAGTTTTACAATTTTCTTATAGTTCCCTGGGGAAAACACAGCATGTCACACAGGGACACTCAAGGGAGCACCAGGGTCAGTTCTGAGCCAGAAGGAGAAACGACAACAGTGGGCGAACACTTTTTTTGTGGTTTCTGCAGGAATGACGGTTAGGCAGGGTAAACAGGCTTCGGATTGGTTAGTGGGAGTAATTTCAGTGGGCTATGGGGCAAAGGGTTGTCGCTGGTTGTCTGGTACCTGGATCTGAGGCAAATAGGGTGGTTTTATAGTAGCCCAGCGTTTGAAAGACAAATAAGGAGGTGATTGTGGAGTGGACTTAATTGCCCACACAAGAAGGGACCTGATTGGCTTCTAGCCAGGGCCTCTAAACTAAGTCAGTACAATGCAGAGTAGTTCTCCAGGTGGCCTTGGACCAACCCAATTCTCCCCATTCTCTTGCTTGTACTTCTCAAGAGTAACTACAGAATGTGTCAGCAGGGCAACATCCTGAGGACGGTCTGTTTGGAGCAGCCCCAGTTCTGTCCCAGTCCCTGCTAGAACAGGATGTCCAGGATGTCCTGCCCAGCAATGTGTGTCTCTCTGGGGTCTAAAACTCAGGTCCCTCAGCTACAGCTCAGGTGGGCATGGACAGAGCAGATCACATCTACCCAGGCGGCTTTCCTGGGCCTTAGGGCTGGGGCCGTCATGAATCCCAGGCTTCTTTTGTCCCTTGCTGCCTATCTATATGTAATAAACCTGCTTCATGTCACTTGTTGTTTATAAGTGTTCTGTCTCACAGCCAAATGTGAACTGAAAAAAATTATAAGCCCTCAAGCTGACCGAATGGACCCCCTCTTGGCCAAGGGGACTCCAGAAATACCCTAAAGCTGAGTTTCTGGCCATGAGGGGGGAGCTCAGACGTGCCTTGTCATGCCCCCCTCCCTTCTTGGAGATATCCGATGTAACTCCGTAACAGGTCTCAGGCCATACAAGACAAAGCCTTAAACCACACCTGCAGGTCATCAATTTAAGGTGTATATCCAGTGGCTTGTCTCTGATGAACTGACTTCCTTTTCTTAACTTAAAACATTCCAAGCCTTTAGACAAAGATTTATTTCTTTAACCAACTACAAATCAAAGAATCTTCAAATCCACCTATAACCTGTAATTCCCAGCTTTGAGATGTGCTGCCTTTTCGGGCCAAACCAACATACGCCTTCCATGTATTGATTTATGACTTTACATGTAATTCCTGTCTCCCTGAAATGTCTAAAACCAAACTGTAACCCAACCATGGCAAGACCACTTGCTCAAGGCTTCTTGGGTGCGGCTCTTAGGCCATGGTCACACACATTCTGCTCAGAATAAACTTCTTCAAATTATTTTTGTTGACACCAAAAGGCACTGGGATCGAGTGGCATCCAGTGACAGTGCACCTGCTTTGCAGACAGAATTTTTTAAAACACTATATTACAATGGCCAATAAGCCTTTGAAATGGTGCTCAACGTTGTTACTGTCCAGGAAAATGTAACTCGAACTGCAACATGGTGATATTGCCTAGCCACTGTAAGGGCTGGCATTGATAAAACTGCCCATATCAAGTGTAGAGACAATGTGGGACAATGAAACTTTCAGATACTGCTGGAAGGAATATAAATTGGCACATTATGTAAAACTGTGTATCTATCAAGTTAGCACTAATATTATGTGTGTATTTGACACAACTGTTCCACCCAATGTAAACGTATTCATAGATTCATCAAAACTCATTGCAAAATATTAATAGAAGTATCATTTACAATAGTAAAACTAAGGAAACTGCCCAAATTCCCATCATAAGTAAAGCCTGATACATTACACAATGAATGCCATACCATAAAGAGAAATATTAAACTACTCTGCAACATGAGAAATTTCACATGCATAGTGTCAAGAAAAAAGGTAAAAACAAGAAAAGAAAATCCAGATACAAAAGAGTACTTGTCACACAATTCCATTTATATAGTAAATTAAAAAACAGGAAAAAAACCCACTAATTTATGGTGATCATGCAAATAATAATTATCTTTAGAGGTGCAATGAATAGAAGTCATGGGAGACTCTCTGGGGTAATAACAATCTTCTACATTTTGAGTTGGATAGTAGTTGAATGAGTGTGTTCACTTTGTGGAAAAAATGTGTATAATCAAAATTTGCTCTCTTGGTCATACGTGCCTTTCACTTCAACAAATGTTAAAAGAAAAGATTCAACTAGCAATTTGCTAGTCAAACAGCAAGCAAGCTGCTATGGTTTTGCTGAATATGTCCAGAAAATTATTTTGATGAAGCCTGGGCTTAAAGAGAACTTCAAGGTATCACTGAGAAAAATGATAAATTAAAAACAAAAATGATAATTGTCCTTTATGAATAGCACTTTACATACATTATTTCCGTCTTGCAATAATCCTGTGAGATAGCCGTAATTATTCCTAAACACCTATTAGGTAACTGAGGCCTAAAGAAATTAAATAACCTCGCTGTGATTGTACAGCTGGTCAGAAACTGAGACATACTTTATTCCCAAGCCTGTGCTATTGCACAGTTTTTTTAATAATAATTATCCCAAACCAAAGAAAGTTCCATTCTGTTGCATGAAAGCTTGGAATTCATGGTGTAGACAAGGGGAGGGGTAGATAGAGCAAGGGTCGCCACATAAAATGCAGAATGTGTAATTGAATTTGAATTCAGACAAACTATAAAAATGTTCTAAATAAACACACCCCATGCAATATTTGGGACATATTAAGCATATAATTGTGCCATGTAATTGGACATACATATACTAAAAATCTTATTTGTTGTTTATCTGAAATTCAAATTTAACTAGGTGTCCTGTATTTTTATTTGCTAAATGTGGGGACCCTAGTGAGGACAAGGTTTCTCAACATGGGCTCTATTGACGTTTTGGATTGTGTAATGCTTTGCTGTGGGGGGTTGTCTCGTACATCATAGGATGTTTAGCAGCATCTCTGTTCTCTACTCACTAGATGCCACTAGCATCCTCTCCTTCCCCCAAGTTTTGACAACCCAAAATGTCCACAGACATTGCCATTGCCAGATGGCCCCTTGGTGGCAGTGCCAAATTTCCTGAAGTTGACAACCACTGGGTTAGGACAAGCCAGGACAGAGTCTACTGCCCTAATGTCACTGGTTAAAGAGTCATAACAAAATTAGGTGTGCAAGAAGCAAAGTGATATACAAACTCAGTACCTGGCATTGAGTCTGCTATAAATAAGTACACATGAAAAATACCACCTTCATTTCAGAGTGTGCACACAGGCATTCTCGACTAACTTTTTGATTTTCCTTTTTTAATGTCCAAGTTTAATGAACTTATTCATATAATGATGAGTAGTTGAATTGAGTCTGAGGGAACATTGATGACAACTACAGTCAATATCCTGGTTCCAAACACCAGAAAAATAAAGAGCAACATCCCCTGTAACTATTTCCTTGGCCAGCAGTTTCATGTTCCCTGTAGATTTAACACATTCATTCAGCAAGAATTGTTGAGCATCTACTACATGTTCTCAATAAATTTTATCTGGTGAGCACTTACTTAAAAATTAACTTCAAGTCAGCATAATCCTAACTGATCAGTAGTTTTTCCTTTGAATAATTAGGGAAGAAATTCAAGTTATTTCTGCATAAAACCCTCATGTTTCTAAGAATCTAAAGCATATCTAGAATGCAACAGTTCACATACTCCCCACACCTCCTGCTAGATCTTAGAGCATGACCCTGGCCCGCATTTGCTTCCTTCTGAAGAGTTTGCAGGACGGCTCCTCCCCAAAGTGTTTCTGGAAGCAGCAAACTCCATCCTCCCAAAGAACGCTTTAACACCAGTTACCTGCCTTCCACAGTTCTCCAAGGAGCTCTAGACATTCACTAACTGTTCCCTTCAGGTGGGTAACAGAGGAATCAATGGTTGCAAGCAGATTAATGAGATATTGGTTTTTTTTAATATTCCCAGAACCCCCACAGGCACCTAGACGATGTCCCAACTTGGCTAAATGAAAGTGAATTATCTTTCCTCCCTCACTGCTGCACATTAAGCAACACGCATGAACCCAGCATCTGCGTTGTGTAGGAATCTTCCTAACCGGATTGTCTTCTCACCATGAACTTCTTGATCACCTCCAGAGAGGGCTGGCAGGTCAGTACTTCCTATTCTGGAGGGCAAAAACCATGGCATTCATTTAAAAATTGGCTTCTGAACTTGGGAAAGCCATTAATGAATTTGTCTGCCAAAAGCTGATTTTTATAACTCAAGGACAATCGGAGAGCAGTGTGACTGCACATTAGGGAGATGGGCTAAATGCTGAGTGATGCAGTGAGAGGTGCTGGGTGGAATTCCAAGTCATCAGCCAGGCCACATCCTAGATCACACTGGAAAAACTACACCACTGAGCCCTCAGCTCCACTCGTGGCATAGGAGCAGGCAGTTCAGGGACTACGTTGTATACCAGGTGGCTAAAGATTGCCTTTTGTTTATGGGCTCACGTGCAATGAAAGCAAGCCAGTGCCTCCTACCTGTTGCCACAGACATTGCAGCCCACGTACTTGACTTTGGGTTTCATGGTCTACTGAACCAGGCTCATAGGTTTTTGGATTCTAAGATGTGTTGCTGTATCCATACTATCTAGATTGCCTGCTACGAGGGAACTTCAACATCCCATCACCTCACCTCAGTTTGGCTGCACTATACCAGCTTAGGGATCCAATGAGTTAGCCTAAGACTCCATCAATAGTGCTCTATAAATGTGTTTCTTACTTTTTCCCTTTGTTAGATCTTGATCGCAACATTGCTGTACCTTGGGCCCGGGCCCCTGCACGTCAACACACGTTGCTTGATCTCTGGCAACCTGGCCCACTGGCCCACTGAGTCCATCATGCCCGTTCTGACACCTTGCTCTGGACAGGAAGAGCCCAGATAGGAAGCTTCCCTGGACCTGGGACTCCAGCCTTGGGTCTTGATTAGTGCCCCTAACTACATCTGGCTTATGCCAGATTCTTTACCAGGCCCCACTTCTCTTCAATGAAGTAGACTTTTTTTTTTTTTTTTTGCAGCAGAAGTCACTTTAACTAAAGTTTAAGACTCGGGCAATGTCTCCCTGCCAAGATCAGCCTCCAGGCTGCAGGCAGCTCCACTTTGGAAGATAGGGGATCCTTTGGAGCATGTATCACCGCTTCAGCCCAGGGACTTTGCTAACTCACTTTCACAGCGCCATTCAACAGAAAACCTAGCTATGAGCTCATTTTTTCTCAGCTCTGGTTGGAATTTGATGCCACTTCTCATCTGTCCCATTCTCTCATTGTATTCTTTTCAACATAAACGAATGCCAGATTTTAGCAGCATTTGAAACCTATAGCAAAGCTTCCTGTTTTGGCTCATCCTAAGACCCTTCCTTCAACCTCTTAGGGTAATTTAGTCTCATATGATAGAAGCATCTGCTGTGTACAGAAAACATGTGATTTCAACATCTGAAAGAGGCAGCCTGATTGGGCCTGGAGATGATGCACTGCGTGGCAGCTCCCTTTCAGCAAGTGGCAGCTTCTCTTGGAAGCAGAGAAAGAACTGCTACACGCAGATGTTCTCTGAATAGCACTTACGACAAGAATGGAAGCTTGAACAGCACACATTTGCTAAGGCTAATGAAAGTCTTGGGAGAAATGAATAACCCAACTTTTAAAATTAGAAGGGGAAAGAGCTTTTTACTGAATTTTTAAAAATCAGTTATTCATCCATTTCCTTTAAAATGATTTTATGCATTTGTCATTTGTTTGCTGTTCCAAGTTGCCCCCTGCGTTTCAAAGCCTCCCGGCCTATTCTATACCTTAAAATACACAAATCACCATGTTCGCTTCCAAAGAAGGGGACATATGTACACAACAAACAGGATCGCAGGTGTCTCTTCCATCCTTGGTCATTCAAATGTAGTCCACTTGTGCATAGCTCCCTGCTGGAGAATAAATGCCTACTGCTGATGGGGGAGCTGGCTTCTAAATGTTTGCCTGCTTGGACAGGTGTTGGGCATTAAGGACTCTCAGGAACCCAACTAAAGGGGAGAAGCCGTGGGATGCAAGCTGTGGGACAGGATTTAACGTAGTCTGCCTGCCTTTGCCACGCCAGGCTGGGATGGCCAGTGAGAGCTGACTGTGCCTTTGCATGAGATTTAACATAGTGCCCCCTGCCAGCAGCCTAGCTTGGCATGGGGGACAGATTCAGTTCCCTTATTTATTATTAGTATCTGTTTATTATTTTTACAGCTAGTGAGGCACTAGAGTAGGTCTTGGGTAGAAATTGATGAGCCAAACAGACCTGGTTCCTGTCCTTAAAGAGTTTGCAGTTTTCAACAAAAGGAGATAAGGACATTGTGGTTGAAATGATATTGTAAAGCATCCGATTTAAGTTAAGTGCTCGGAAATAGTACCTGTTGTGATCATTGTTGCTTTTCTTACATTTCGTAAACTCGGGGCTGGCCACATTTATCCACAACCCATGCCCAGCGATACTTCCCTCCTTTTGGGATATACTTAAATTGTTCCTCTACCTGTCTGCTTCCCCCACCGAACTGTAAGCACCTTTTAAAGTCAGGGATATTCTCTCCTGCCAAATTCGCTCACCACCCCTCAGGGCCTACAACTGTGTGTCACACCAACATTCATTTTTTTAAAAAGTAGCTAGATCTAGAAACAGATATAGAGATGATATAGATGAAGCGGTAAATCTGCACAGAGCTTATTTTTAAAAGGGCAATGAATCAAAGATTCCAGGAATACTATAAAATTCCTCTCTTCATTGTTTCTAGGCCTTTATTCTTAATTTCTCCACTGCCAGTGTCCAAGAGCCCACCCTCCCTCTCTCTTTCATGTTCTCAGTGTAGAGCTCAGCAAATCTGATCTATGCAGCTCTCTAGGCCATGATGTTCTTTGCAAAAGGCCCTCTTCACAGCATGGGGAGCAGTCAGTGTCGTATGTGGGTGGTCTCTTCCAGAATCCTCTTATCTCAATGAAAACATTTGCATTTCAATATCCCATAGTTTGGTGGGCTCTCTGGCTGTAGACAGAGGTTGTGTCCTCATAATCTACACCCTAGGATGCTCATGGAAGGTAAAACCATCTACCAACTGACCTGGTCAACATAATGCTTGTTCCTACCAATCTACGTGTACCCCCAAATTGCCATAGCTTGGAAAAAAACAGAAATAATATCATCTGATATGGATCATTGACTATTTAATACCCAAACTTGTCAGGCTTCCCTCAAATAATGTGATCAACACTCCCTACACATTTAGTACTCTGATCCCAGCCGGGCCCTCCGTCCACCTTTATTGGCTCTCAGGTGACTGTCATTCTCCTCTACAGCTGTTTGGTGCTTTCTATCTGTTCTCCAGATCCATCCTAGCCTTTGCCTCTTTCTCAAGCCCAGACGTTTGGAGGGTTTCTGTGAAAAGATAAACGCCATCTAAAACTAAATGCCTCCAGCCTTTCCTTCTACCTTTCTCTCAAAAACTAAAATTTCCAACTGAGATTTGGAGGTCAGCTCTCCTTAATCTTCTCTGATGGTGATCAGTCCAAGGATTGTGGTCTCTTTTCCCTCCCCATGGCTTACAAACATGTTCGAAGGCCACTTGGCTGTCCTACTCTCACTCCAGCCTGTTGCCCTGCGCCTCCCATCCTCTGAAGAGAGCAGAAGTTACTGCATCATCTCCCTCTCACCACTAGTGGACACCTTCTTCTGCAACAGTCCTCCAGAGATCAACAGTGGCCTCCGTATTCCTTACGCTCACTGGAATATTTATTATGCAATAATTGATATACACAGAAGAATTTATATTTCACATATGTAAACTGGAAACAGAAATTTAAAATGAAAATTTGCAAACTCACTACCTGTTTAAGAACTAAAATATTAAATGACCTCTCCTTGTAACTACATGTCTTCTCCCCTGTATCATGATGTCATCTTTTATGATATGCAAAAGCATCTCTAAAAATCTAAGTAGTGTATTTTTACTTAATTTCAAATTTTATAAAAATGATTTCATTCTGTACCACTGCACATACCATGGTACACACAAGATTGCATGTAAAAATGGAACAGATCAGAGTCTGTACTCTACCTAATAGTACAATACCAATGTCAAAGTTCTGGTTTGAGATTGTGCCAGAGTCATTTAAGATGGCATCAGTGTCTCCAGAGGAACTTTTAATCTCAATGGCAGCATTTTCTTTAATTATGCAGACCAAGCTGTGGCCGAAAACTATTAATAGTTTGTGAATTGAGGGAAACTTCAATTATTCAATTAAAAGAAACTCAATTATTTAAAATAAGCTTGAAAAGGTATTTGATAACTTCCATATATATAGTTATGTCCCTAATATTATTTATGATTTTTTTATGCTTCCTCAGTGATCCCAGATAGTTACCTGTTCCACTAGTTTTAGTTTTCTGTTAACATTTAGCTCCCTTGATCCTTTCTGTGATATTGTTTTCTATTTCATTAATTCCTACTATCATCTTGACTATGATTTCCTTCTCTGTATTTTCTTGGAGGTTATTTTGGTATAGTTTTATTACTACATTTGTAAATATTCCTCTAAATCTTCCTACAACTGCATCTTCTGCATATATAATTTTTATTATCTCTCAGCTCTGAGTATTTCTTTAAATTTTCATTGCCATTTCATTTGATGCACATTTATTAGAACTTTTTTATTTCTAACGTCTGTGGATTTAAAAATTATCTTTATTGATTTAATTTAATTGCATCGTATCTGAGATTTTAAACATTATGAAATAGATTCTTTAAATGTGCTGAGATTTGTTATATTGGTAAGAACACGGCTGTAGCAAATGCTCTTGACGATCCATCCTAATTCTCTCTCCTCACCACTTCTGTTGAGAGCAGCCTGATTTCCGGCCGCCAGCACCTGCTAGCCTGTACCCCTCCTTGCGTGGCCCTGGCCTGTGCTGCCACCCACCTGTGCCGTGGCCCACCTGGCACAATGGCTGCACCAGAACGAACATCCTGCAAGGAGGAGCCCTCAGCGAATGCCTGATGGGGGTGGGTCCACGAGGCCCTGGGCTCCCCGCGCCCTGTGTGGCAGAAGGCGGAGGCGCGTGCGTTGTACTGGCCGCCACGGTTCCTCGGCAGGACTGAGCTCCGTTCGCCCACATGGCCACTACCTTGAATCTGTGCCCGCTGGTTTTCCCCTTTCCCACCTCGCTTCCCATTTCCCTATCCGCATTTCCCTTCCCCTTGGAAGTAAACTACTGGCACTCAAATGTGTCCCCCGAGTCCTAGTTCTAAAGAAATGCAGCGTAAAGGCTGTGGCGAATTGAAAGTCGACTACCTTCTTGAGAACCCGCACTGTCTGTTAGTTGTAAAACACAAATGAAAAGCATGTAATTCGTGTTATATAGATTGCTTAAGTCTTGTGCTATTTAAATGTAATGAACAGCGGCAGAGGAGCTCTCCGCGGAGGGGCGGACCACATACTCTTTCACTGGCCTTTCTTGAGGCTCTACCGACTGCAAAACTGTGACCGCACAGACAATAAAACGTGGACTCCAGTCCCTCAGGGTCAGGAGGGATTCGAAACGCCGAGAGAAACGCCCTCGTAACTGCGGCCCGGCTCCGAGAGGGACCGGAGCGGAGTGTCGTACGGCCCGCCCTCAGCCCAGGCCACCACGGCCCAGCACAGCCACGCAGCACACGTCCGCTCGCGCCTGTCTGAAGCGGGTCAGAAGACACCTGCGTCTGAGAGCTCCAGCTGTGATGAAACTTGGAGCTATATCGTCACAATTTCAAATCGGTAATTGTGCAGTAAAATATTTATTCAAGCCCTTCCTTAGCAGTTCGGGGAGGTAGTAGTGTGGGGACGACCCCAGTTGTTTACCTGAAACCAGATATATTCTGAACTGAATGCAGCCTTTCTTCTTTATGCATAAATACAACAGAAGGGTTACTAAATAAATATTAAAAGAAAAAATCTATATTTCTGATATCTTTGTTGTAAATGAATTAAAAATAACACAATATTTTTAGGATGTGGTCGATGGTTTAGTTCACTTTATCAGCCTGCTATTTTCATTAAAATGTAATCGACAGATGATTTATATCCTGCATGTCTCTGTGAAGGATTCGAGACAAGAAGTACACACAATACCAAACAAAATTAAAAAGATGAAGTAACAAAAGTCGGAAATTACATTTCATTTAAGGGAAAGATTTATCATCAAATGTATAGCATAAGATCTCCTGCATTGACTAAACTTGGAATGTAGATACAGGCCTGCGTTTTTAGCAGCCAGAGGAAGGAGGGGAGATACTCCCAGATGAAATTCATAAAGGCTCTATGACAGCTTAAATCAAGTGTATAGATTGTATTGTTATCAAGTCCTAATATAACTTTCTCAGAAAATATAGTTTCAGCGTCTTCATTTTAATATCTAGTCATGCCTCTTCGGTATCCAGGACTGCTATTTCAATCTCCAAAAGACACAAATCTCTTTTTTTCTGCTATTTGTAACAGAATGCATCAGCTTCTCAAGCTGTGATCATGCATCGTTAGCATGTGGGTCAAACTTCTTCTCCCCAACCTCCTGTCTGTCTGTCACCTCTTCCCCACACAACATCTCAATCACTGTGGCTTTTAAATTACAAACAGTAAAAAGTTCTGGTGGAAAAAGAAATTACCCCTCTAGGGCGTGTTTTTATGACAATTGCTTGGAAAAGGCAAAGTGGCCGTTCGCTAAGGGACGGCATCTCGCTCAATCCCACCCACCTGGGCTCTGGGTGTCACTACAGATTAGTAGCTACACCTGGGTCACTGGCGGTGGTTCCACGGTGATTTTGCAGGACATGCAATAATTTAATGAGGAAAAAATACATTTCTTAGGAAAGGCAGCTCTTTGGATGGATTACCATAGCAACAAGGAGATGTAACAGGGATTCACAAAGACAGTAAAGGTTTGTTAACTTATACCATGAAATTTCAAGTCATTATTTGGGGAGGATCATAGAGTATACCTTTTAGACAGCACTGAATTTCTTGAAAAATAAGCAAAGAATAATAAAAAAGATCCTTCTATTGCATATGATGGGTAAACATTTGCATTTTAAAACACCACTTCTTGTACAAATCCCAATTCCTGCAATTAATTTTCCCTCATTTGTTTCTTTTTCAAAAAGATCTGTTAATATCTAAATCAAATTTTTCTCCTCACGAATATTATGTGTTAAATTATTAATAGTTGTCTCATAGAGACACCGGTCATTGGATTTAGGTACTGTCATTGTGCTACAGTGGTGGCACACAACATTCATTCTATGTTTCGGGCTTCGGGTGAAGCATTTTTGATGCATTGTGCTTTGATGAAGGATTATAACATTCCCTCTGTTTAATCTCTATCAGTTGGGCATAGTATAGTGGGAAGTCAAAAAGTCCTGGATGTCTGCATAGTTGGGTTTGAATCTTTGGTCTATCACTCATTACATTAGTAAATCAGGGCAAGTTACTTAACCTCTCTGACTTTTTCTCAATTATAATAATGAAGCAATATGCCCAACCTCACAAAATCATTTAAAAAATTAATTGAGTTGAGATATCTGTAGCTGTCCATGTCTCCTGCACCCGCCCAGGAGGTCACCTGAATAGTCCCCAGGCCGGCAGATGGCATCCAGTATCTTCCACACGAGGGTGCTCTCTGCCCTAGGAGTGCAGTGTGCTGGGCACACAGGGCAGGCTGGAGGAAACAGCCCAGGATCAATCTCAACCATAAGGGATGAGAGCTGATGGAACCCACCCTCCAACCCCGCATGAGACAGCTCTGCACAGTTTCTCAGGGAGCCCCCATGGGACTGAGACACAGGTGCCCGTATGGGTGACCTCCTCCTTACTGCACTCCCTGCAGGCAACCCTCCCTCCCCGTGGCCCTTCCCCACTCCCTCACACTGAGTCCTGCAATCACTGGCCAAATAAATTGTCTTCATCCAAATCCTCATCTCAGGGTCTGCTTTGGGTAGACTTCAAACTCAGATAGCCCGTGAGGTTCCACACAGGAGTAGGTGCTCCATGGTATAACCTCTTCTGTCCCGTCACCTCCTCTCATAGCAGTATTTCTGATGAGTATATGGTTGAAAATATATTCCTAAGTTTCCTTAAGTAGGTTTACCTATCTAGAACTATGTGAATTTGATGACTCTTCTACTTGAGACTTGATCAAAAAAGAAATAAGCAAAGAATTCTATAGCGACTTTATAAACATTTTTTTTTTATTATTTCTAATTGCCCAGATATGGCAGACTCTCAATTATGCTGGTGAGTTTAAAGTAGGTGCCCATACCTGACTTCTTGAGTTTAATTTATATCTCTGGCTATTGACACATTCTCTAATATTAGGCCATAGACTTCTCTATGTCATTAAAGAAAACACTGCTACAGAGATTAAAAATCTTTCTGGAAAAGGCAAAAGAGAAATGTAGACTAAATTGCTTATCTAGCCTAGCCCACTTGCCTGATGGAACACTCGACTTCAAGTCCACTGCATATTTTGCAAGTATACAGCAAGTGCATTGTTAACTTCTGTTAGAGACAATATTTTGATCACCTACCATGTGTCATGCACTCTGCTGGAAACTAGATGAATGGAACAGCTAAATTTTGTCACTCTTAGCAAAGGTATAGACAGACAAGATGCGACGATATTTGTGCTGTGGCTGAGTAGACACACAGCATTATAGGAATGAGTATATTGCCACACAAAGTCCAGGATTAATGTATTTCAGACAAAGTGGGCTTCCCCTTCATGAAGTTTGTGGCTCAATGTCTTTCCTCCCTCATAGAAGTAAAGCCCCCTTAATGCAGATACCCCCACCTGTCTTAATCACTACGCTGACTGGAGCGTAGTGAGAGCTCAGTGTGATTTTTGTTGAATTAATAAATTATATTTTTACAGAAAATTTTTGACCTAAGAGACATCACTAATCTGCTTAAGACAGATGCTCAATCGATCTCAATATGTCTAGATAGGTACAAAACTAGACTAGAAATGTGTTAAATGCAAACCAGTTTTATCACACCATCTCTGGTTATAAAACTTTTTAAAAGTTCAAAATTAGGTGCTCTGAATAGTTTTTTGCTCCCGGGCAATTTTTAGAGACATTATACAAATCTGTATTCTTTTTTATGAGCTGAATATATTCAGAGTGGGCAACTAAACAAGTGATTAAAATGCCACTGTTGTAACATGTGTGTAGTGGTATTTTGTAGATCTCAGCAAAATATGCTCATTGTACAATACCTTCCCATTAAATTTAATGAGTAACCTTTAGAAATTCCAAGTCAGAGAGCATATCTTTGTGGTCCTGCATGACACCAGAATGCATGAGGGTACAGAGATAGTAATCCATGGGAATGTTTGTTTCCAAATACATATTTGCTGTTGCAATTCCCAAGATGACATGAAGTGCAAAAGGAGTCATTCCACAAGGCAGGACATAATCATTTCTAATATACATGTTGACGTTTATCAAATGCTATTATATTTTACTATCGTACTTTTGTCAGTGGAATGTGATCTGCTTTTTAAATGTTTTTGTGACTGTTCTAGATTTTTTGCCTAATTTACAAATGTTATATTAATGTGTGATTCTTCATATATTTTTTAATTAGTAGGACAGGAATATAAGCAAGCCACGGACAAAACAATGAAATAGACTGATAGCTATATACTATGTATCAGCACAATATATTTCTTTCATCATAAAAAGATTTTTTTAGTATGAGAATTTTTTGCCCTTTCCCCATTTTATCAGACTGCAGAATGATCAACAATAATAGCTTCCTGTGATATACGTTATGTATAAGTTCAACTTCCTCAAGCAAAATGTACTATCATGGAATGTTAAGCTTCCTTAAAGGTTATCTAGCTGCTGAAATCTCGTGCATTGTTCTTGTTCTAAAAGAATTTGGTGGGTGGTGAAGGAGGAAACCTGGGATCAGACAGCTAATTAATTTACTGAAGATCCTAAGTAAGGGGAAGTTACTGTTCAAAAATCTCAAAACTTCGTTGCATCCAACACTTCCCCTATTCCCTTTCTTCCATATACTACTGAAATCTTCTCTTATAGAAAGGGCAAAACGGTATGCAACCAGGCAGTGCCACTGATAATTTTTGTACAGGATCCAGTATTCCTAAAATATAAGCAACATAATTTAGTCATTGTCCAGGCAGCCTCGGAAATGTCAGCTGTGCTAGAGATTTGTAATGGGAAAGCACTCAGGCCCAATTCTTGCTTTCTAACAACCTGCCTGACTTTCAGCGATTTGCTAACCCATCCAGAGCTCAGTTTTCCTGGCATCGTTTAATGGCTTCTGTCTATTATTGCATTAAATCATCAGGGAAAACCAAATTTAAGAATAAATATTAAACATAAAAGGACACTGAAATAAATGAAATAAATGTAAAGCAAAATGGCATAGTGGTTAAGAGAATGAAATTAGGAGACATGTTGACATATTCAAATTTCAGCTATGAAATTCCCCTGCTGTGCTTGGAACTCTTCCTTTCTAAGCCTCAGTTTTCTCACCAGTAAAATGGGCACCCAGCAGGGCTGTTGTAAAGCAGAAATAAAAAACACATGTGATTGTGAGCTGCACCATGGAGCGCGGGCTCAGAGCAAGTGTTCACTAGACCATTGAAATTAGGATAAAATACTGCCTTGTGATATTCATATTTTGCAATCATCCTTGCTCTAGAAAAAGGAATCATTTTCTAATGTAGACATCCCTGTTTCAACTTTTGCACACTGGTTTTCTGTTTGTTTTTTTCACAATATTATGGGGGTACAAACGTTTTGGATCACTGCACACTGGTTTTAATACATGTTTTTATAAAAACATTATATATTAGAGCAAGGGGCAGAATTTCTCTAAGGCTTAGGGTGCTCTCTCCGCATTCAATGCTGCCTCCCTGGAGCACTGTGTGAATGCTTGCAGGTCATGCCGTGTTAGACCAGTCAGCTGCCGCCATCTGCCTGCATCTTCCTTTTCCTCCTCTCCTGATGAGAGCCAGCTGCCAATGGAGCACCAAGGCAGTGGAGCAGAGGGAAGGTGCCAAGAGGCCCCCCTGCTGGTGAGAATTAGTTTAGAATTCACGAAGAGAGTTCCATGTCAGCATTTTTTGAGGTTTGGCCTCAACCCCTTCCCCGGCCAAAACTCTGGAAAAAATTATCTTTATCAACAGAGTAGGTTCTTTAAATCAAAAAGTATCTACATCCCAGTCTGACAGCGGTACCTGCTAGAATAGCCACAAACACAACATCAAACATTCAGGCAGAACTAAGCTGATCAAAACATAGCATTAAAAAAAAAAAAAGAGAGAGAGAGATGTTATTTCCTGCTGCTTTCACATAAAAAGGTAAACAAGATTGATAGAAAATAGATCCACTGTTTCAGTGGATCTTATGATGTATAAATCCTTCCTTAGATAAACTCCTACATGTGTAAATGCTGCCAAGCTGTTAGTTGCAATGAGGGGTAAAATATATTCAGGGTCTTCTCCTAACATTTTCTTACTCACTAAGAACTTATTTCCAAGGCCCTCTCTATTCAAAAGCAGCCTCAGTAGAACAGTCAAATTAAGCCGGCCCTTTGCAATGCCTTTCCCACCATAAAACCTCTCCAAGGACAGTGTACCTGGCGGGCCTTCCCAGTGTCAGGCACAGGCTTTTTTAAAAAATTCTAATCTTCTCAGCACATCTAGACTCTTCTCTTGATTCCATCCGTCAACTTTCCTGCCTAAAAAAAATTTATGTGAATTAACGTAAATTTTCTCTGACATTTTCTCACCCTAGCAATTTGATAGAGCTGATGCATAGTTACGTGAAGAAAGAAAGCATTGATCAGGAACTAAGCAGAATCCACGTTTCAACGAGGCTTTGTGGCTTTGTCTCTAAAACATTTCCAGAAAAAGGACTAAACCCCTGAAAATTCATTTCACCCAAAACTGTACTAGCTACAAATACCTTGTTAAGTTGATACCTTTGCTAGCTTTATCAAATGTATTAGACTTTTGCAGACACGATTTTTATCTGCGAGCATTTTATTGTCCCTTAGGGAAATTATACAACCTCAATGCCAAATTGAAAGTTGTATGTGAGAAAAATTTGAAATATACTTTCTATTCATTGTATAATGTGATTTTTATAAAAAGCAATTATATTTTGCATTATTAAAAGAGGAAGCACAGGGCTCTTTCTTCCATAACTGAATAAATGCACATTTACACAGAATTATCTGATGTATCTGATGACAGCTGTGTAAATTTTCTCTTTTGTATAGGACAATCCCCTTGGCAAGAAAGTGAATGCATTCCAAAATTATTCAAAATAAAGGAATCTCAAATTGGTAATTCTATGAAAGTCTCCCATCTTAGAAATTGTATGCAATGCATCTAAGAATAAGGATAATTAAAACTTGGATGGTTAATATAGTTTTAATAATCTGTCTATACTTGGAAGGCTTCGATAACATTAAAACAAGGTTAATTTCTAAATCAGTAGGAGATATATATTTATAAAAATAGAGACAGATATAGATTGTGTGTGTGTGTGTGTGTATTCTTAATAATTAAGTAGAGAATCATTCAAGGCCAAGGTACCAGGTAAAAATTTCTGCATAACAGCACCCTTAAATTCAGCGGGTTAAAAAATCAACCCTACACTTAGTTCATGATTCTGCAGCTTGGTCATTTAGGCAGGGCACAGCTAGTCAGTTCCTCTACCCAGTACCAGGTTCTGGTGCAGTCAGCTGAGCTTGGTCATGCATCTGTGGTCAGCTGGTAGGTTGTCCGAAGCTGCCTGATTTTTGGTGGTCTCAGATGGGCCAGTTAGAATGATGGGAGCCTCTCCATATGTTCCCTCATCCTGCACAAGTCATATTCCTCAGGGTTCCTAAGACAGCAAACAAGCCTGAATGCGCAAGTACTTCCAAGTCTCGGCATCATGATTGCAGCGCCCCATTGGCTAAAGCCCGCTAAATGGCCAAGCCCAGATTCAAAGGCAAGGACACAGTAGGGTAGGAACAAGTCAAGCCCATTTCTTCAATCATTTGGCCACAGTCAAGGAGGTGAATGGGCTATGACACCTTTGAGTGAAGAGCCCAAAATATGCAGATTGCAGAGCATTCACCCTCAGCAAGTGTTTACTACAATCCAACTTAGTGGTTTGAATAAATGTCCCCCCAGAATTCATGTCTACCTGGGACCTCAAAATGTACTTTATTTGGAAACAGGATCATTGCAGATGTACTTAGTCAGGATGAGGTCATACTGGATTTGCATGGGGCCTAAATGGAATGACTGGTGCCTTGTAAGAAGGAGAGAGGACACAAGACAGACACACACAAGGGCAAAACAC
>RJWJ010013571.1:0-39620 GCA_004363605.1 Indri indri | reverse complement strand
TTACTAATCCACTCATGTATTGATGGACACTTGGGCTGTTTCCACACCTTTGCAATTGTGAATTGCGCTGCTATAAACATTCGGGTGCAGGTGTCTTTTTCATAGAGCGATTTTTGTTCTTTGGGGTAGATGCCCAGTAATGGGATTGCTGGATCAAATGGTAATTCTACTTGTATCTCTTTAAGGTATCTCCATATGGTTACGTATCTTTTCTTGATGTAATGCAATTCACCAATATATTATTAAAAATTATTGTGTGATTTGCTTTTCTTCTTTGCTCTCTCTCCTTTTCTGCCTACGCATTCTGACCTATCATCTACAACTATTGGCAGATGCCTATCATTTCTGTCTAAAAGTAGCCTTACTAATAGACCTGTACTATATTCATTTTTCACTCCCAAGATATCAGAGAAGACTATGGATCTATGACACTTCCATAAAATCTTATTACTCCTTGTCACAATCTCCAAATCATCTTGTCATATTTAATTTATGCCAGAATTGTTTTCCACTTTTGCACTTTTCAACAATGTGAAGTTACTGAACATGTTTAATAGATCTAGTCTCAGTAATTATATTCAGATTGTTTCAATATCTTAGAATAGGAAAAGGTAGAATTATCAAGATGAGGGTTGAAGTGTCATGTCTTTGTTAGCAGTGAAGACAGGCATTTCAAGTAGACTTCTTAACAGTTATTTGCAGCTGAAAAGATTGTACCATTGTTGACATTTTTATTATTAGCTGAATGTTTTGTTTACTTACTTCATTGATGGCAGGTCTTAACCAGGGATTTTAACATGCTCTTATTGCAAGATTTAAGCTTTAATATCTCTATCCAGCTGGAGAATATATAGAAAACACACATACTCTATCTTTGATAATAAATTATTCCTTTTATTATCTCAAAGAGAGATGGTAATATTTGACAGATTTTTAACTTAACTTTATACAAAGCATATTACTTTTTGGTTATGATAGCTATTCCTCTCACATTTATATTGAATTGATTTAAATATGTTCAAAGTGTATTCCACTGTGCTTGATACTGTAATCATCAATCATCATAGATAACATTTGAATTTCTCAAATATTTGAAAATAATCTTAATTTTATATTCCTTAATAATAATGCACATATTACAATGTATCATATAATACAACAATAGTGGATGTATATACAAAGGTATACAAAGCACAGCTTTTAATCTTACAAATAAAAGGTAAGATCAAAACTGAAGTCCTAAATTTAATATCATTATTTTATAAACTTGATATTTGTATTATTGAAAAACTGTAACCATGTCATTCCATATGCATGCATAATCAAAATTCACATCAAGAAATTCCTAAGCAGATTTTTTTTAACATTTTCTTAGTTTTTTTTAAATTAACTTTTTCTTCAATAAGTTATCCTAATAGAAAGACATGCTTTGTTTAGATAGAAAGACGTGATCTGGCTCTTTCTCATCAAACACATTTCTAGTAAGGAAAACATAAGCAGTTTCTATGAAGTGCTGTATAATGCAGTGATCATAAGCCACAAATTTGGAACTAAAATGCTAGTGTTTGCATTTTGGCTCCATCATTTATTGGCACTGTGTCCTTGAGCAAGTTACCTAACTTTCAAAGCCTCGGTTCCTCACAATGGGTAAACATCTTAACATGCACTATGCCTTGGGAGGTAGCTGAAACATAACACTACGTGTGGGTTAACTATTGATATAAAAGCTATTCCTGAGAGAAATTCTAACTATGGAATTGTCAAAATAAAAGTAGGAGTGGATTATGTTTAATTTGCTAAGTTAATTAAAGGCATATCTATAGCACAGTAGATGAATACATGCTATTTGGAAACAGAAAAGAAGTGAATGAAAAGAAAGACAAATTAAAAAGTAATAATTAGTATCCTTAGAGTTAAAAGGACATATATACATATATATATATATGTATATATATATATCAGGAAATATATGTATTAGGTCATTACGAATGAAATGTCTAATTTCAAATCAAAAGTTTAGTTTATTATATCTCAAACAAGAAGTAAATCAAAGTGTGCCCCTGAACTGTCGACACAGTTTTGCCATCTTAATGGTAGCTTGTTTGTGCCAGCAGTGAAGAAGCCTAGAGAGTGAGTGGTGATGAAATTGCGAAAGGCATTTTCCACAGCTTGTTGAGAATTGACTATTTTTCCTTGCAAGAAGTGGTCCAAAGCCTGGAAGAAGTGGTAGTCAGTTGGTGTGAGGTCTGGTGAATACAGTAGAAAACAGAGAATTTCTAAGTCCAGCTGCTGTAGTTTGAGCAGTGTTATTTGTGCGACACGTGGTTGAGCATTGTCTTGCAATAGGATTGACCTGTCTATTGACCAATCTCAGCTGCTTAATCACAAGCATCCTCATCATTTCGTTCAATTGGTTGCAGTAGACATCCGCTGTAATCAATTGACCAGGTTTCATGAAGCTGTAGTGGATAATGCCAGCCCTGGACTACCAAACACACACCATTAACTTTTTTTTGATGAATATTTGGTTTTCGACTGTGTTTTGGCACTTCATCTTTATCAAACCATTGTGCCAAATGCTTGTGATTGTCAAAAAGAATCCATTTTTCATCACAAGTAACAATACAGTGTAGAAATGGTTCACCTTTATGTTGTGACAGCAAAGAAGACAAACTTCCAGTTGATTTCTCTTCTGACTCTCCTTTAATTCATGTGGATCCCATCTATCCAGCTTCTTTACCCATTTGTTTCAAATGGTCCAATACTGTTGGACTAGTAACTTCAAACCTTTCTCTTCTTACTCTCAACAAGCTTTGGAAAACACCTTCTCGATTTCATTACCACTTGCTCTCTAGGTTTCTTCGCTGCTGGCATAAACAAGTTACCATTAAGATGGCAAAACCATGTGGATAGTTTAGGTACACACTTTGATTAATTTTACTGCTTCTTGCTTGAAACATTAATAATAAACTAAACTTTTGATTGGAAATCTGACATTTCATATTTAATGGCCTAATAAACACTAAACACATTTCCCATCATTTATCAGTAACTAACCATAAAATTGTACTATGTTTTTTCTTCCTAAAATACCAAATTTTCTAAAATTAAAAAAAGTTTCTATGCTGTGGAAAACCTATATTTAGAAAGGAAAACACATATAGTTTGAGCAAATTTATGTAGTTTGAACAACTAATTAACATCAGGAGCAGAGTACAAGTTTTCTAAATACAATTTTCCAAATCACAGGCCCTTTTATGCTGCACATGCCTGTCATGTTTATTTCAAAAGAGCCGTTTCAGATGGACACATACATTTCAATAGCACATTTATCCCATTGAAGTGAATCTGTGAAGTGTGGTTGTATTTTTTGTTCACCACTGTGAACTCCACAAGAAACGAAAAATGTCAGCTAGCACAGTACCTGATTTTAGAAAGATTCGAAACGATGTTCAGTGAATGAATAAATGAACAACTGAATCATATAATTTGTTATGTGTATGAATACACAGAAATATTCATTTCTGTTTTGTTTTATTGATGAGATAAAATAACAAACATTAAAAAGTCAAATTATAAATCCTGATGATAAGAAGTAGTAATAATTCAGTTTTTAATATTTCATTAAAAAATCAGCTAGTGAAGTTCAAAGAGATAGCCCTAAACTAATGATGGCTTGAAAATCACAACTCTAATTAAAATTTTAAATCAGGTACATGAATGAGATCATTTTGCTATTTATATTGTCAAGTATCTTAGCTTATGTTACAGGTAAGTAGGAAATGGTTAAAATGCTGGTGGTTACTAAGTCAATAAAAATGAATTTATGTGAAATAAACATTGACGTATATGAAAGTGTTTTACAATTACTCAATCTTTACTTAAATATTTGTATGTTTCATTTAAAGATCATATATCCATTGATGCATTTTTGCACCAAGTGAGGAACATATAAGTGGGCAGTGTTTTAGACTAGTTCAGTCCATTTCATTCAGAAATTAGATATGTTAATTATATTCAAGTGTCACTTTGGAATAACTTTTACCTTTTATAACTGCAGTGTGCTTTTCAACTCATTTATGAATTGAATCTTTTTATATGCTTCTGAATTTTAAAATTTCTACTAGGAGCCTGAATTTTCCTTGAGCACTCACCAAGGAAGTGCTATGCTCCTATATTATTCTTGTTCTCATATAACCACAAATGAAGATTATTTTAGAAATGAATATCACAGAACTAAAAGGCATTAGGTGTGTTTGTTGTGAGAAGTATAAAATGCACAGATGTGGAGATCATTTCTGAGGAGTCTGATGGGTCTCTAGGCAATACAACCACATCTGATCTGGCTGACAGATTCAACCATGAATTTTTACAAGAGTAAAAGAGTCTAATTGTTTAAAGAACATTTAGCAATTTATGAGCCCATTGTCCTTGGGCAGTCCATTCTCAGATCAGTATTTGTGGCAGAGTCAGAGTTTGGGAAGATGTAATGAGAGAAAAGGAAGTGACTCTATTAATGGGTAAAGCCCACAAGCGATGACTCTTAATCAAGAAAGTAGAGAGACTGTTTCTTGCACAAATATAAATTGTATCATTTCAGGAAACTGTCAAGGAAAACTTAATTAGAATAAACATTAAAAAAAGGGATTCGTTTTTCACTTGCAACTGTTAAACATATTCTTTTGCTTGCTTTATTTTTTATACTTTGGCAATTGTTAAAACTAGTACATAAGAGGAAATTGTCATTTTTAATACTTTAAACCTTTTGCCTCATCCCATTAGAATGTTCAATAAATTTCCTCATTGTCAAAATATATGGTTTTTAAGTCTTCCATATGCTTTTTAAAACAATACTATTTGCAACTCCAGTTAAAATTATGTTGCATGAACACAGAGAATTAGGGATTCTTCCAAAAATATTTGTTCATTCACTGAAAACATTCTTAATGGTTGGATCTAGCTCTGAATTAATTAACTCACGTTGGAAATTAAGTAGACAAATTCAATATCTTGGACAATTACTAAGTTTCCTCATCTTAAAATTATCTTTGAATAACTCTAAGTTTCAGACAGTTTAGGTAGATTTATTTCTAGGAAAAGTTTTTACAACTAATGAAACTTGTAAAAAAATAAATTCAGACAATTTAGAAGGCAATAAATGGAAAAATACTATAAATGTTACTATTGTTTTATCAGAAATAGAGGATTTAAATATAAAAATTGTTGAGAAAGAGATGAAAATTTCTTTCATTTAGACTAAGAATCAAATATTTAAGTTTTTAAAAGAGACAAATATTACACAATTTTTTTAGAAAAGCAAAGATAATTTTTATTCTTCTGTTATTAACACAGACAAGTGTATCTTTTTCTGTCTGACTAAATTTAATCATTTTCAGCTTATTAATTCATTTACTTAAGGGATATTTGGCAATATTATTTCACAGATAGACTGTGAAGTAGTTTAGTTCAGTTTACAATTCAGTTACAAAAGCCAAACTTTTCAAACACATAATCATTCCAACGCCATACATTTTTTTAGAAAACTAAGTGGTATTTTTTTCTGAAACAAACCAATCAACCAAAAAAGAAAACACACACACATACACACACACACAAGACAAAACAAAACAGCCCAGTTTTCCTGCATTTTATGTGAGTTAAAATTACCTTTTAGCTTTCAAGCTTGTAAACGTCAATGAGAAGTTTCATTACAAGAAAATGAAAAGTGTTTTAAAGGAATTGCTTATCAATCACTATTGTAGAAGAACTCAAGTAAGAAATTAAAATATGTATTATATTTACCTCCAAATAATGGAGAAAAAATTAAATATTATGGAAACACATTTGACAAAAGACAGACAAATCTGTTTTTAAAGTTAGGTTTTCAATTCTTACCAGTCATTGTATGCACTTTCTGATTTCATTCTCTCTTTTCTGTTGAACCATGAAAATTCAAGAAGGCTGACTATGTAAGAATGATGGAAACTTTTCATTTTCAACAGTTTTTTACTGCGTTGTTTTTTCATCCATAATGCAACTTTTTATGGGCCTCTGATCCAGCCCAATGGCTGTCAAAATGATTAATGAGGCTGGTGCTTAGAAACGTTTAGGTGTTTGGGTTTCTGGGTATTTGGACAAAAAGGGCAATGAAAAATTTCATGGAAGTTATTAGTAAATATCTTGATGGCTCAAGAAGTATGTATTTGTATTTTTGTAAACAAGCAATTTTTAGCAGCAAATATTCACTTCTGCATCGGGTGTATCTTGATTGCTTCATGGTAAGTTGTAGTTCAATCATTTTCACACATTCAGCCCACAGACATGTAAAGATCACACTATCAACGTGCTTACTGAGAACCCATGTTTAACTGTACCATGTATTTGCTCCATAACTGACTTAAATCTGTGTTTAAATCCACGTGCATCTCTGTTACTCCTAGGAATGTATATCATAGTCTTGTGTTAATCTCCCTTTCTTTCTGTGCATGGCTTTATGACTACAGAGAAGACACTAATTTTCTTTAAGATGTTGTCCATATTCAACACTGTGTTAAAAAGTTAATCAACCATGGGGTCAAATAGATTAGGAATCAATCCTTTATTCTGCCATTTACCCAATTAGTCTTCATTTTTCACCTCTAAATAATGTTAGAAATATGTATCTCCCATGGTTGCTATGGGCATTTCAAGGCATTAAATCATCAAAGTCGGAGCTTAACAAATGCTTGATTTTTCCTCCTTTTCTTTCTTTTAGCTCAGGCGGTAGTAAGTCTGATGAAATATACAAATAGTCAGAAAAAAATAGTTGTTAGTTCATGTAGATTGCCAAAAATACTGTAATCTTTAAATAATAGCTGTCCTATGAATTACTCAAATTGTTAAAGATTTATCTAGTACACAGAAAAGAGTTGGAAGGCTCAGAATGAAAGAAAAAAGAACAAAATCTTATTAAAGGGACAAGAAGTAAGCAAATCAATGAGAAATTTAATAAATAAAAATCAATAATAATTATACACACAAGATACAGTTTATTTTTCCTGTAAAAGATGAATTTCCTAAAACCTCCTCATAAATCAAATTATAATAAAACTTAACTTACTTTTCCTTAGGAATAATGTCACAATTAGGAATTTATTCAAGAATAATAAGGCCCTGACAAAATGATGGATATAATGAACAACATGTCACAGAGCTAATTTGAATGATTACAAATTATCAGGCTTCTGTAAGGATGCATTCACCTGGAACATGAGAGTGTGTGTGTGTGTGTGTGTGTGTGTGTGTGCGCGCCTGTATGTGCACACTCACAAAAATGTTTTAATTCAAATAATTTTTTTGGGGAAAATTTTAACACCTTAAAAATTACAAAAAAATACTGAATAAACATTTTTTAGGTGTTAGTAAATTATCCTTTGAGCAGAAAAAGACATCAGAATTAAAAGTAAATAAATATGAGAGTAGTTAAGATGCCTTCCAGGGGGTAAAAAAAAATCCCAAACCTAAAATGAAACTCCTATCAGGAAGAAAAGTAATTAAGTTTCATGAACAGCTGCACCCCAGAGGGTCAGGCATAGGAGCAATTAAAATTAAACAAGTTTATTTTAATATTCCTTAGCAACTCTGATTGATCTTCCAGAGCCTGTGTTGACTATACATCAAGAAATAATTCAGGGTCTAGTTTAAAGCAAAGCTTACAATCCTTGTTTAATAGATTTTTGTTACCTCAGGCAATACAGTACGTGAAAATGATTAAAATTTTCATGTCTCTCTGTCATCAATAAAAGCTCTCTCTAAAATTAGCTAGATCCAAATACTCCGCAGCAGGCTTGGCAGTGCTGCGTCTACAGAATTCCAAATAAGCCATCTATCATTTTTCTATACACAGGTTCATTAGACATCTCATCCCCATCTTATTAGCATTAAAGTCAGCTACACAATCAAATCCAAAGGTCATCTTTTAACAATATATAGTTAGACTTAACAGAAATATATCCAAATGCAGTGCTAAAGTATATTGGGAAACATATACGTGTGTAAGGTGATAACCACACCATTCTATAGTGATAAGTTTTAAAGAGGGTGTAGAACCAATTACTAAAATCAGAAAAAATTTTAAAAATCCCCATTAGCTGTATTACTTAAGGGTATTAATTCTTTATTTATTATCCAATAAATAAATATGTATGAAATACATAAATTATGACACACAGACCTTTTAATGGACCAAATTATGACCTTGAAATTAAATTTTAATTTTCTTTAGGATTTCAGGAATCAGTCATATACATATTTACAAATCGGTGACATCATGAAAATTTCTAAATTCATTTAGTCTTTTTAAAAATTGTTAATCTTTTTTTCACAAGTGTAAAAAATATGGTACCATTATTTCTATTGATGTTTAAATACATGGATGTATACAGACTTTTGATCGCATGAAAGCTGTCTCATCATGTCTCACTATTTTACATTTGTTTAGCAAAGGTGATTTGGAGTTCGACTTTATACATCAAGTCTTTATTCAATTGCTACATTTTGGTGAATTTCTATTTTTAGTGAACCTAGGGAAAAAATATATATCCTTTACAAATATGGTAATTATAACACCTACTGTCTCTCATGAAAAAAATATCTAAATTAACATCACTTTTGCAGACACTTGTGACTCATGACTTAGTCATCTGTTTTTACTTGATTATAATTATAATTACTAAGATTAATGTAGTGTTTCTTTTGGTCAGCTCAGGCTGCTATAACAAATTAGCATGTACTGGGTGACTTAAATAACAGAAATTTACTTACCACCATTCTAGAGTGTGGACGTCCAAGAACAGTGTGCTGGCCTGATAGGGGTTTGATGAGGTCCTTCGTTTTGGTTGTGCCGAAACATGGCCCTGCCTTGGTAGTTTTATGCAGAGAGAGAGATCTCATGTCTCTTATTTATAAAGGCATTAATTCCATCATGGGAGCTCCGTACTCAGGTCCTAACCTAACCCTAATTACCTTCCAAAGGTCCCACCTCCAAATATCAGGATGTCGAGGATAAAGGTTTCAACATATAAATTTTGGGGTGGCACAAATATTCAGTCCACACAATGTTCAATAAATATTACATTATTCTATGGTGACCATGTGTATGTATGTATGGGGTATGGGGGTGTAGGCTTATTAGAACCTAATGTGATTTTAATTTTTAAAAAATCAATTACATATTAAATTGGTGAACAGATGACCACGTTTTGTGTTTACTGAAGGTCCCTCACAGACTGTTTCATAATTCTTAAACAGAAATGAAGACAGATGTATATCTTATTGAATTACTATACTGAATGCTTTATCATTACTACGAACATGACAAATAAAAATAATTTATTGAATACTCACTACTCTAAGAACTTTACGTGGATTATAATATTTAGCACAACAATCCTGTGTTACCTTCTATTATTATCCTCATTTTATATGTGGAAAAACTGAGGCACAGAGGATTGAAACAATTTGCCCAAGCAAGCTCTGTTTGTGAGTAGTCAAATCCTGAAGAGGGTGAAAGGGAAGGCAACCACTCTCCTTTGCCCTATTATTTTTTCTCCTTGGATATTATTTTCAGTTATTGAATCACTTTTGAAGATTTCAATTTGTGATTTCACATTATTTGCATCCTTCTGTAATCCAAGAGAGTGCATTTTAGATACTGGGTATAGAATTCCAGTGAAGGTCTGATAAGGTCTATAATTTTTCAAGACTTACAACAGGGTTACTAATAAGTTAGTATAAAAATCATATTGCTTTATTTACTCTTATTTAAAATTCAAAATAAAATAAACATTATGCCTCACTTTTATCTGTAAAATTGAAATAAGTAGTATTTATTCAACAGTAATACAGTGGTTAACATTTATAAGGCATTTACTAAGCACCAGGACCTATATTAAAATTTTTAAGTGAATTCTATAAAGTTATCTCTTTTATGTCTATGTCTACAGATTTCATAGCAGTGGGATTGCTTCTTATCCCATTAATGATTTTGCAGTGGAAACCCATAAGCCTCTGTCATTCACATACCAAATTTTGAAGATGCTGAAGACGATCTTAGATAACGTCAAAGCATTACCCTCCAAACTCCCTCCTAACCCTTGTTCTTTTAGATACATTTTTCTTTTCTTTTCTTTGATATATTTGTGGTCCTGCACCTACCAGGTCTCAAAACATCTAGCACTACCTTCTTTGTCTCAGGACGGAGAGTCAACCTCCCTAGTCAACGATCCAGTGGGTGACAATTTTAAATCTGTTCACTAGCACATCTGCCTGGTTATAAAAACCACTGCCTGCTTTGTTTCCTCACTGGGTTTTCACACTGCCTGAAATCAACTTGAAGCCAGAGGAAAAATGAATTTACAGATTTAGTCCAGCAGGTTAGTTTTGAGGAGCAGGGGCCGGGTACTGCAGGATATAAAGTCACCGTGGAAAGGCAAAGCAAAGACAGTGGGCACACCGCCATGTACTCAACACTGGATGACTTAGGGGTTTAGAATAAGCTAGGACAGAATTTGTGGAAGATAAATCATTTGAATAATGATAATTTCAGTTAAGATTTAATTTAACCTTATTTCCACACTTCTGCAATCACACAAAGCCAGTAAAAAAAAAAAAAAATCGTGACATGAAATCTATTAATCAATTGAAGATTCTTCTTAAACTGTACAAGATTAGCATTGAACTCTTCAACAAATCATTTCAATCCAATTTAGCCTGATCAGCTATGAAGCAAAAAGTGAAAAGAAATCCTTCTGAAAACAAAAATTCCTTTTTACAATACAGAAACCATCTATTTTCAACATGTCATGGGTTTTTTCCTCTATTAACTTCTTTATACTTCAGAATAATTACACCAATTTCAAAAGCATATATTAATACATATAAATTTCAGAGCACCAAATTGAAATGCACATTTAGTGCTAGTTTATAATAGAAGCATTTCATTCACTGTCTAATTATTTTCTGGTATTATTAAGAGGAATACATTTGTAGTATAGAAGAAGCTGAGAATCCATTACAGTGTATTCAATTCAAAGATGTGAACACACAGAGATAATAACACAGCTGCAATATATGGATAATGAATCCATATTTTCCTACACCATGACATCTTTATAGATTAAAGTTTTAGAAACATTTGAAACTGATATTTGTGCTCTGTTCAAATTATACTTCTTTTTCAATAGTATCTGCAAGAAAAGATGGGCTCACTTTAGCCTAATTTAGAGTATGAGTCAAATATGTTAATTCTTAGGAATTATGTATATTCTTGGGAATTCCAGTACCTGTGAACAGGGCAAATATAGGGCATTGATGTTCACTAAATTAGCATTATTCCACCTGCAAATAATAATGATAAAAAGTAAATATTTTCATAAAATTCTTGCTTTACTCTTGCATTTTTCAGACAACTACCAATTAAGATTTCTAAAAATATTACTGTAAATTAGGTGTATGTTGAACGTGCTGTGGGAAGGCACCAAAATATCCATTTATAGTCACCTTTTTCCTCCTTCTGTGGCATATGTTAACATAAAAATGCCTATTCCTGTTAAAATGCAAATCTTTCTATTTAAGATCTAATTTAGAAGAACCTAGAATTGAAGATTATAGAAAAAGTTGCAAAAATATCTGGTTTGGGAAATGACTTCTACTTAATTCTATCCTGAGAAGTAAACAGGAAAGTTTCACATTATAAAAGAGACTCAAGGTGTTATCTTATCCAAATGCATTTCTTTCACCCTCTGAATTTTTAGAAATTCTTTCACAAGGTAAGAATATATGCTAATTTATTTATGAAGTAACATTTTCTATGTTGGAAATAAAAAGAAGCTAAAACTACTGAGTTCTGCTCTTGTGCCAGAGAATAATTATTATTACGTTAGCTAATACTTACAGATTTCCTATCCATTGCAAAATATCTTAACGATATAAACTTCTTTATTTTTCATGGAAAAAAACCCCTGTGACTTGGGGAAAATTAACAGCATTTTACAAAGGAGAAACCGGCTATCTCAGTCCATTTGTGTTTCTGTAAAGGAATAACTGGAGCTGGGTAGTTTAGAAAGAAAAGAGGGTTATTTGGCTCATGGTTCTCCAGGCTTTACACGAAGTGTGGTTCCAGCACCTGCTTCTGGTGAGGGACTCAGGCTGCTCCCACTCATGGCAGGAGGCAAAGGGAGCCAACACGTGCAGGTCACATGGCGAGGGGAGGAAAGAAAGAAGGAGGAGAAGGTGCTAGGGTCTTTTAAACCACCAGCTCTCCTGTGAGCTAATAAAGGGAGAACTGATTCATTATGGCAGGAGGACACCAAGCCGTTCATGAGGGATCCATTCCCCAAACACCTCCCGCCAGGCCCCACCTCCAACACTGGGGATCAAATTTCAACATGCAACTTGGTGAAGCCAAACACACCATATCCAAACCATAGTCCCTGCTAATAATTAGTAGAGCTGGGATTTGTATTGGGGTAATCTGGCTCCAGCGTCTATACTTTACGCAATCTGGCATGTTGCTCTGTGGGTTCTGCTATGTGTTTTTGCAATTTGTCATTCGAGTCTCTTAATAACGTGACATAAACCATTGTAGACCAATATGATGTTGTGCACAAAAGGCATAATTTGAAATGGGAAAATCAATATTTGAGTTTTAACTTTGATACTAAGAGTTACAACAATATAAAACACTTTTGTTCTTTATAAGATACCACACTTAAATAGATCTAATTTCTAGAATATTTGGAAAAGAATATGTCTTTTTTATCTCACTTCTTAAATAAATTATTTCTTCTCAGTATCAATAGCCCCAATAACTTTCACCAATTTTGCCAAATCTTTCATATTCCTCTTGACAAGCTCCGGTTATGAATAGGGATATTCGAAGCCCAGAAGTAAATATGCGTATAGTCAATGTAGCTATTTATTATATAGCTTTTTCTGGACAAGTCTACATATAATTTCAATTATCCTAGGTGACATAATTTTATTACTTCAGCTTTAAGTTCTTTCAAATACTTTTTCCACAATCACATCTCATTATTACTGGATTACTTGCTTTCAACTGGTCAACTGGTCATGCCGGTTCTTTTCCTTATGCATTGCAGCAGTGAATTTAGAAACTCCTCTAACTTATTGACTGGTTAATTTAAATAGAAGTTCCAACCAGTCAAGGAAAGAAACAATTTGCGTTTGGGATTAATGAGAGTGGAACGTCAAAATGCCCTCATTTATGCTGATGTGTGTGTATGTGTGTACATGTACGCGTGTGTGTGACATAAACCTAAATTTGGGCTCAGCAATATGCTCTGTAGCTGTATGAATCCATATGAACAGCTGTGATAGGCTGAATAGAAGCCTCCAAAAAATGTCGACGTTCTGGTCCCCAGAGCCTGCGTATGTCACTTTATATGGCTAAAGAGACTTTAAAGATACGCTTATATTTGGATTTTGAATGGGAGATTACCTTGGAGTATCTAGGTAGTTTGAATGTATTGTAAAAATATCTTATTAGAGGGATGTAGGAGGGTCAGAGGAGAGAGAAGACGAAGCCATGATGAAGACCAAGTCAGGGAAGGACAGATGACCATGGAAGCAGAGGTGAGATGCAGGTGAAGGTGCTGCACTGCGCTGGTGGAGGGAAGGGCAAGGACCCAGGGAGTGTGATCAGCCTCTCAAAGCCTGCAAACAGAAAGGGACGACTCCTCCCTGCAGGACACAGGCCTGCCAGTGCCTTGACTGTAGGACTTTTGACGTCCAGAACTGTAGATAATATATCTGTGTTGTTTTAAGCCACTCACTTTGTGGCAATTTATTACAACAATGATAGGAATCTAATACACCACCCAGATATTATTAGCAATAGCTACTAGATTGCATCCAAACCAAATTATCTTTCCCTATAAAAAGCAATAATGTTTATATTCAGTATTTTCTACTACCTGCAAAAGGTCTATGGAAGAACAATGAATAGCAGTAAAACATCATAACTTCCAAAAAAAAAAATCATAACATCCTATCTTGTCTTTAACACTGTGTTTTCCATGTAGTGTCACAGTTGACACTGTGGGGAAGTAAGAGAGGAGGTGTATTTCATTCCAGCTTTCACATTCAGGTAGTAATGTGAAAGTTGTCAGAATCAAGAGTCTCTTGTGTTAAAAACCCTGACTGATGGAGCCAGGGAAGGCCATGAAGGGAGGGTTCTCATGTAGGAATGCCCAGTAATGAGAACCATCACATAAGAATGCAAAAACTATTAATACAACCTTGCACAAAGGCCAGAACGACTTTGAACACACACACACACACACACACACACACACACACAAGGACATCTGTCCAGTAACTGCTTGTCCAAACTCTGACCAGCACCTCCCTTGTTATCCATCTTTGTAGCTAAGAATAATGATCTCAAAACCATTATGTAATCTTCCTCGCTTTTCTTTTAAAATCCTGTCTCCCTTTATCTCCCTGAATACTCACATAGTTTACTATGGTTCTCATATTCCCATTGCAGTGCCTATTTCTTGAATAAATATCAGGATTTGTAGAGTCTCTCTCTGTGATTTATGCTGACATAAATTGGTGTATCAGAAGTGGAACTGGAGGTCACCTCAGATGGAGCAGTGGCCCCTGGAATCGGGGCGGTGCCCACCGAGTCCTTTGTGGCTCCGCTTTCCTGAGTTGCCTTCTCTGCCCTGGTGACTCTCTTCTCCCATTCTCAGAATCCCTCCTTTAGTGAATTGTTTTTTATTAATACTTTATTCAGAATCTGACTTGGTTATAAGGCCAATTTAAATGAGGAGCTTTGCATCCCCCTTGGTGTTTTGTGACAAGCCCTTATTGATACAAAAGTGTTCTTGTAGAGAACACTCTGGTTTCTACAGAATTTACATTTGGTCTGCAAGGGAGTCAATCTTTTCTGGTGAATTCATCTTTGGTTCACATGCTTGGTTTAAGATTTTCTCCTTGTTTATTAACATCTTCTGAGAGCAAAAAATAAACATTCTAAATGCTAAGCACGAGATGGCCAGTTAAAATCCATTAGGGTGGTTGCCACCATCTAAAACCCCTGACATTCTTTGATAAGATTTATAAGATTTTCTTTGATCTCAAGTGATTAATAAGAAATGGAATAGGATTTTTAAATATTAAGACATGACAAGCTTTCTGGGACTCCAGCTGACTATACGTTCAAAATGTATGGGCAAAACTGAAGTTCCCTACTGCGAGAAGAAATTCTACCTTTGTGTTCCAGCTTCAGCTTCTTCCAAGTGTTTCCAGATTTCAAATCTGATATGCAAAGAACTTGGAAGTCATTATTTCTGTACTTATAACAATAAAAAAAAGTTGCACAAAATGAAAACCAATGGCTTTTCTTGGACCCATCATAGAATTGAGTTTGTGGGGTGAACTGCCACCCTAAAATCTGAAGAGAGGTAAACACAGAGCATCACAGTTAAGATCTTCACACCTGGGAGAGAAGCCTCTGGAACCATTAACTGGCAGGAGCATCTAACTGGTAATTATGTCAATTTGCCAGGAGCTGAGTGTAGACTAGCCTGAGAGTGGGAAACTCCTGAGGCTGCCATCTAAGGAGAGTGGTCCCCCAGACTTTCATGGGTTTTACTTTTAAGAAGCCCACCAGGTTCTCACAGTGAAGAGCCAAGAAACAACTCTGGTATTTTATGGCAGGATGAGGAGAAAACGTAGAGTATATTTCAGAGTGTTCTCCAAAACAAAGACCTACTCAGGACTGGAAAAGACTCTATCAGCATTTTCTCGGATGTGGGGGAATAAAGATTGCCAAACTCCAGCTGCTCTAACTTCCTGTCTCACATGAGGGGGAGAAGCTGAGAAATACGTGTGAAGATAACAACATAGGGACACAGACTACAGGCCAAATTACAGGCCATTCACAGAGTACATCATCTATAGTAGCAAAATATGCATGCTCTTAGATTCCCATGGAGCGTGAACCCAGGAAGACCACATTCTACATAAAACACAAACGAGCAAACTTAAAAAAAGCAGAAATCATGCAGAGTATGTTCTCAGACCACACTAAAATCAAATTAGAAATCAATAACAAAGAGATAGTTGGAAAACACCAAATATTTGGAGATAAAAGAACGTTATCTAAAAACACAGGTCAAGAAGAAGTCTTAAGAGAAATTAAAAATTATTTTAAATAAAAATTAAAATTCAGTTTATCAAAATTTGTGGGATACAGCAAAAGCAGTGCTTAGAAGAAAATTTATAGCATTACAGTCACATATTGGAAAAGTGGAAAGATCTAACATCTATAATTCAAGCTTCTGCCTTAGGAAACTAGAGAAAGAAGAACAATTTACTACTAAAGCAAACAGAACAAAAGAACTTTTTTGTTTTGTTTTGTTTTTATTTCAGAATATTATGGGGGTACAAATGTTTAGGTTACATATATTGCCTTTGCTCCACCTGAGTCAGAGCTTCAAGCGTGTCCATCCCCCAGACAGTGTGTACCACACCCATGAGTTGTGAATACACACATCTCCTCCTCCCGCCTCCCACCTGCCCGACACCCACTAAATGTTACTGCTGTATGTGCACATAAGTGTTAATCAGGAGAGATAGGAACACTTATACACTGCTGGTGGGACTGCAAAGTAGTATAACCTCTGTGAAAAGTTATATGGAGATACCTCAAAGAGATACATGTAGAACTACCATTTAATCCAGCAATCCCATTACTGGGCATCTACCCAAAGGAAAACAAGAAATTCTATAAAAAAGACATCTGCACTAGAATGTTTATAGCAGGACAATTCACAATTGCAGAGATGTAGAAAGAACAAAAGATATTATAAAAATCAGAGTAGAAATCAGTCAGATTGATGACAGAAAAATTGCAAAGAAAATCAACAAATCCCAAAACTGGTATTTTGAAAAGATAAATAAAATTGATAAAACTGTAGCTACCCTAGCCAAAAAGAAAAAAAAAATAGAGAAGACACAAATTACCAATGTCAGAAATAAAAACAGGGTTGTTACTACTAATCCTATGGACATCAAAGGGACAATAAAGAAAGATTGTAAACAACTCTATGCCCACAAATTTGATAGCTTAGATGAAATGGACCAATTTGTCAAAAGACACAAACTACCAAAATTCACACAAGGAGAAACAGACACTCTGAAGGGGCCTATAAAAAAATTGAATCAATAGGTAATAACCTTCCACCAAATGAATGTAACAGACCTGAACGGTTTCACTGGTGAATCTTACCAAATATTTAAGGAAAAAATAATACCGATTCTGTACAATCTGCTCCAAAAAACAGAAGCAAGCACTTTCTAGATAATTTTATGAGGCTAGCATTAAGCTAATACATAAACCACATGAAGACATTATAATAAAGGAATACTGCAGACCAATATTTCTCACAAATGCAAAAATCTTCAACAAAATATGAATAAACTGAATCCAACCAATTTTATATGTATACTATATATATTATATATAAGTTTATATATATCTTATATACATATGTAAAAATAATATGCCTAGACCAAGCTGCATTTATTTCAGGTATGCATGCTGTTTCAAAATTTGAAAATCAATTAATGTAATACAGTCCATCATCAGGCTAAAGAAAAATAAGATAGGAAAAGCAAATAAAAGTGTATAGATTGGGAAACAAGAAATGAAATTATCTTTGTTCTCAGACGACTATGTGTAAAATTCCGAAGAATCAACAGCAACAAATAAAAAACCTCCTGGAACTAAGTGACATGGAAAGGTCTCAGGATAGAAGGTTATCATGTAACAGTCAATTTCTTTCCTTTGTACCAGCATATGGTTCAATATCATGCTAGTTATTCTAAAATGTTCATGTTATACACTCCTATTCAATGTCTCCACTTATCTTCTTAAATACAGATAAGTGAATTTCACTTTAGTTGGAAACTACTTGACGTTTACTTCTTTCGACTGGGATCTGTTCTAAGACTGAGCACTTCAGCCTCTGCTTTGCGGCTTCTACTGTAACTCCAGATTCCTGATGATAGATGACACTTACATACCCCAGAAAAAAATGTCAGAATGTTCTTTTATCGTGAAAAGTGTCTGAAACTGTTGATAGTAAATCTAGAAGCTCGATGTATAATAATATGTTTTTTAACATATCCCTAGCATATTTCCTGTCTTTGAACCACACTATGAGCTCACTGCATCATGTTCCTTTCTAGGGGCTCTTCATTTGGCTGGAAGTTACTTTTCAGATAGCCTATGCATAGCATTGTGTCTGTATCTCACTGCTGAATGCTCAGATAGATTCGAACAGATTACATAATTGCTAGAGCTTCAATCATTATCTGTAGATTGGATACAACAGAACTAGCCTTAATATTAAATGAGTTAATCCGTACAAGGAATTTAGAAAACACTGGTCAAAATCCAATGAGATAATCCATGCAAAAAATTTAGAAAATGTCAGTTATAGAAATACTCAATAAATTTGAGCTTTTTTGTTTGTTTAGCAAACCAAAATATGTTATCCTTGGTAACTACGGTGTAATAGTTAATATAAACTAAAGATTTTCAAATGCGTGATTGAGAAAAGCGCATAGGATATGACGGTTTTGATTTTGCGAAGTTGTTGTCATGTCAGAGTTTAGGTCTAAGACTCAACAATATACAAGTTTATGTGACACACAATTATCTATATAAAGTAAGATGTATGCAGTGTGATTTGTTTGTATGCAATGTGATTTGTTTTTTTACTTCCCCAATTTATACATATACATATGTTAATATGTGTGAGTGTGTGTGTGTGTGTGTGTGTGTGTGTGTGTGTGTGTGTATTTTCTCCCAGGGTTTTAGGAGATGGGAACAATTAAAAAACAAAACAAAGGGAACAGAACTCAAGCATCTCATTCCTCCAGTGTATTTCACACTATTGTGTTTAATAGGAAGAAGTCATGTTCGCTTCTGCGAGGAATAGAGGCTGAAATTTAGCAGATCAAAATATGGAGTTGTAGGTTAAAATACTGTGAATAGAACATACCTAAAACCAGAAAGGGAAAATAAAGGGACGCAACTACATACTAACAGATATCCAGCTTCATAAGATTGTCACTCAGTCACAGTGTAGCAGGTGGGGTTGCAGGAGACACACTGGGGGCTCTGAAAGAGCAGCCGGACTATGTTCTGATTCCCTCTGAAGTTTTGCTTCCAGGCAAGTGTCATACAGATTGCATATTGGATCAGGCTTTGTCTGGAACATTCCCAGATGTCACTGCCCAGAGAATTTATGCTTCTTTGCTGTAGTGCTCTGTAGATAGAATTCTCTATGGAACTGTAGAATGATTTTTTTTCAGTACTTCTCAACAAACAAAAACGTAATAGGAATACATTAATATTGGTGGACTAGTTTTTGTTGTTTGTTTTTTTTCACTTTAGTGTGTTCAATCACCCTATTTTGGGAGTTGTATAATATGTATTTAATGAGATTGCATTCCATTTATAATTGAAAAATTAATATTCTATATTATGAACTCAGTTGAAAAAGAAATATATATTTATTGCCTGGAAAGTGACAGAGCCAAATGGCATTGATTCAGGCATAATGTACTACAGCCCTCATCCATTTGTTTAGAACCTGATCAATATATTACTTGCCTGGGGAAGTCCAAGGCTTTTCTTCCATTTAGACATATGGCCTCCAGATTGCTGATGTGATTAAAGAATAATCAAGGTCTGTTAGAAATTTTTTTCTTTAAAGAGTTTTTGTTGATCAAATTTAATTTTAGTTTGTTGTTTCAGATCTTGCAATTATATTATGCACAGTTTTAAGTTTGTATTCTCTGAGACTCTGAGATGAGTTCAATAATGCACGTGTGCTGACTGGTTTAAAATTTAGCACTGGAATAACGTGACACTTCTTATGTAACATTGTAACCCTGGAACTGAAATACATGGGCATCCTACTAAACGCTTACTTGATTTGTGTAAGAAGAAAAGCTCTAAGTCTTCTGAAAAAATTCTAATTTTTTAAACCACAGTGGAGAGATGTTGCCTCTCAAAAAATTCCTAGATAGGAGACCATTCATAAACCCAGAGCCTCTTGAATGAATGACTCATTTTTGCTGATGGAAATATTCTGTTACTCAACTGAAAATTTATACTCTAAATTTTTCTTCTAGCTTCTCCAAAGAAAATTTAAGCCATTTATTTGGGTGTTTTAGCAATATAGAAGATACAACAATCAATTTTTTTGTGTGTGTGTGAATTAGTTGACAATAGCTCTGAAATAACACTAATTCTGGAGAACCGCCATGCCCATCCAGTCAACCAGTCATAGCAGGACCCTGTACTGGCCAAGGGAATGAATGGGGTGTTGACACCACTCTCTCTCTGTTAGTGCAGTATGTCATTCCTCAGGGCATTTCAGAGATTAATGCCACCATCAAAAACTTGAAAAATTTAGGAGTGGTCATGCCTATTACATCCCCATTTAACTTGTCTATTTGGCTCATGTGGAAAAATGACTGATCTTGAAAAATGACTCTGAGTTATTATAATTTATTTATGGGCAGCTCCAGGTCTAGCTACCATTTGCAATAGCAATTCGACACAGATCCTAATAACAGATATTCAGCTATGGTACTCGTAAGTGTCTAGCTCTGTCAAGCTGTGCCAAAATTCATTTACGTTTACCTGTCAGCCATATCAATACATCTCTACAGACATGCCTTTGGGTTAATCCAATTCCTCTGATCTATGCCGCAATAGTCTAGAAAGATCATAACCATCTAGACAGACACCCTGCAGATTATCACACTGGCATTTTGCAGAACATCATCTTGCCCATAATGCTGATGATATTAAGCTGATTGGACCTGATGAGCAAAAAATTGCAAGTATTTTCGATGCCTTATCAAAATTCATACAAATCAGAAAGTAGAAGATAAAAGCCAGGAAATTCAGGGACCTACTACCTCAGTGAATTTTCTGGGAATCCAGTAGTACAGAGCATTATGTACTATTTTTCCCAGGGTGAAATGCAAGCCGTTGCATAATCTTGTTGAAAATTTTTGGATATTTAAGGCAAAAACAAGTTACATTTGAGTGTACTTCTCTGACACATTCATTAATACAAAGTAAGCCACGGTCCTTGCTGTGTGAGCGGAGACCATGGCAAGAAAAGGCTCTGTAGCAATTCACATTTCCATAAAGCAGATCTTACACTCCGACAGTATGACCAAGCTAATTCAGTTTCACTCAAGTTTTTTGTAAAAAATAAAAATGTTCTGTGGAGCCTTTGAATTATCCCAATATAAATACCATAGTTCAGATGTCTAAGCTTTGAGAGAAAAATCACATCCTCTTTTTCAGATAATTGTTTGCTTTTTAAATCTTGCATATTTTCTCACGACACTCTCAGTCTGGGAAGCAAGGTTAGAGTTTTCACCATCTACGCTGCCCTTCTGTTTTGTAAGCATTTCCCCCCATCTCACTGCAAAATGATTTTCCTATAGGGTCATACAGTGCAGCGATGTTTTCACTATCCCGTTGTGGCAGAAAATGCTGCTGTTTACCCATATCCACATTTCTCCTCTTCTATGTACACAACTGCATTATGTTTCCCAGCTCTTTTGCGATTGTGTGGGACCAACTGAGTTCTTGTCAGTGAAAAGTGTGCAGCTCATTTCCTCCACGTACTCTCCCCTTGTCTCATCCCCTAACAGATGTAGCAAATCTTGTGAATGGCACGAAGAGATCCCAGATTTCTATACTGCCTTGTAGGCAGCTTCCTAAATACTCAATTGTGCCACGCTGTGAATGAAAATGAAAGTTTTATAAATTCATAGAACTAGAACGTAGAATGATGGTTACCAGAGGCTGTGGAGGGCACAGAGGGAGGCCATGAAGAGTTACTGGTCAAAGAATACAAAGTTTCAGCTAGACCAGAGAGATACGTTTCAAGATCTATTACACAGCAGGGTGTCTGTAGTTAATAATGATATATTGTATATTTCAAAATAACTAAGAGAGCACATTTTAAATGTATCACTGCAAAAAAAAAAGTGAGTGAGATGATGGATATGTTAATTGGCTTGATTTAATCATTTCACATTGGATACATATGTCAAAACATCACATTGTGCTCCATAAATGTAATAAAATTATTATTTGTCAATTAAAAAATATAAATTTAAAAGGTATTATTGGTTTAATAAATGGATTTTAAAAGTGTTTGAGAATATTCAGGGCTAATTTCTCTCAATCAATGCATCTTCCCATTGCATACATATTCCAGCATTCTGAGGAGAATGTAGCACCTGACTTTGTTTTATTCTATCCCCAATCTTGCCTTATCCAGGTAACCTTAGTTTCCTCACAGTTTTGCAATAACTTTCACCTTATTTTTCTTTAGTAAACCATGCCTGGGGCCTCGTCAGGATTTATTGTCACCCTGAACTGAATTACATTCTAAACCATTAATTTGAAATTTCTCTATCTGATAACAAACACTTATCTCCACGAAATATATATGTTTCTATTCACTCCAGCCTTTAAATCCCTCCCTATATTTTTAAATAATTATTTGCTTTTTGACTTGACTTTCTTAACAAAATTCATAACCACGGCTGGCCATGCCAGGTCACACTCATCTTCAATAGCCTTCTTCTCTGGCTCTGTGATGCTTTCATTTAAGCACACTTCCAAACTGGATCTCTCTAATCACAAGCCTTTTCCCTCTCTTGAGCTTTGCTGAAGAAAAGTCCATAACTCTGCCAGGCAAGACAGATTGATGGTTTCCAATTTCAGTTTGGGTCCTCCAAATTGCTTGGCAATTCCATTACTTGTCCGCTCAGATGACTCTTGGTTTGATAGCCCTGACCTATGAAATGCTGTGAGCAAGCTCCCCCTCCGTAGCATGCGTACTTATTTCTGGTGTCTCAGAGGAGCTCTTCACTCATACCCATTTGTGGATTTATGAACTGCAGTTCCCAAGCCGTGTTACCCTGGTATTACTCTTACCTCAGGTTGTTCTTGCTCACACCTGCTTTCCTAGCTGCTAACAGAAGTCTCATCACAGCCATGCACCACCTTGCAATGCCACCAGGGAAGCCTTCTCTCAATGCTCTGAGGGCATCTCTTCCTTGGAGGGTCAGAATGATGCAAAGTTCTCTACTAGGGAAAAGGGCTTCTTGCCAACCTGTTACCATATGCATTTACCTGAACAACACATCCGGAGTGGCCTTATAGACTCCTGAGAGCTTGGGGCCTTTATTCCTTAATCTTAACTGCTCAAGTTTAAACCATAGTGTCACAAAGGAAACAGACACTCTGCCATCTTCCCCATATTTCTTTCCTTTTTCTCCTAGCCCTGTCCTCAACCAAAATCTCTTCTCTTCTGCCATATATAAAAGGGAAAATTTCTTGGGTTTTAATGAAGACAAAGCACATGTGATATATGCAAAATGATATAAATACAAGATGCATGTTATCTAATCCACTCCAGCAGCAATAACCTTTATTCTCTGTTACACTCATCTGTATTAATTCCCCTTTACCTTCCTCTTAATCTATTGTACGAATGTAGAACATTCTATATAAGCCTGCTTACTATAAGCTGATATCATTGCCTTTAACCTCACTTAAGAAAAATTAATTCCTCCATTTATTCATTCAATAAACATTCCATCAGTCATTCATTCAACATGCAATGAACCAGTTATGTTGAAATAAAATTTTTTGAGGTTCATTTCCTATATCCAAGAAACACACAGTAGAAAAGCAAAGGCATTTAATAATAAGTTAAAAGAAATTTTTAAATGTTTATGATAAAAGTATCTGAAATATATTGTAAAGTCACGATGGAGGGAGGCAGGATTTGATTTGGAATATAAAACAAAGGTTTCTTAGAGGAAAATGATGTTAGTAGGATCTAATTATATAAGGAGTGGCTATCTCTATAAGATTATTTAAACATCAAAATTAATAATACATAGAGTCACATTGTCAAGTGAATAACAGAAAATACATATTTTATCATGCTTACTTTTCTTGACTTTAAAATTTAATCATTTATTTATCAATACTTATAAAAATCATTTGTGTGCAAGATGCCATGCTGTAAATTATGATTGGGCAGGCCGAGTGGGATTACATTGATGAGTAAGGTTGGATCTTTGCCCTCACACCAGGTTACAATAGAGGGTAAGGAAATAATTACTGAATATGAGACAGACCAGCCTCAGTTTTCAAAAATGGAGCACTGACCTTTTCTATATCTTCTTTTAATCTTAAATACTAATTTTTATGTCATCTGCCTGGGCAGAGTATTTAAGGCTGCATACACGTGAGAGTTTGTATGATATCAATACCATGCAGCTGTATGATATTAATAGGAACTCAGCCCTAGGCTTTGTTTACACTAACAGGTACTAGATTGGCACCGATTTGTGCGTTATCATACAAGCAGCATATACAAGTAACCAAAGTTTTATCGTCAAAGGAGATTAAGTCATTCACCTCTAGGAAGAACTTTTTTGGTTTTGTGGGTTTTTTAGATTTTGTTTTTTTCTTTTGGGGGGTCTTTTTGGGGGGGATGCTACTGCACCAGTCCTACTTTAAAAGGCACATTACACAGGTGGCAGGTATCGAGAAGGATTCCAGTATACAGGATTGATTACACGTTTGAGTCAAAGTGTACCATTTTGGATGAGCCAGGATAACAGACCCATCTTAAGTATTATGTCATAAAGAGGTTAAATGTATAATAGGAGTTAGAGCTCATACAAAATTTGGAAAAGCAATGGGAGTAAAGGTTGGTGGGGAAGGCGATAGCTGTAAAGGCAGCTGAAAAGCCCCTGGAGTGGCCAGGCACGCTGTAGCAAGTGCAGTTGAACCTGAACAGTGCACGGGTTGGGACACCAACCCCCCATGCTGGCAAAAATCTATGCATAATTTTGATTTCCCAAAAACTTAGCTACTAGTAGCCTACTGTTGACTGGAAGTCTTACGGATAATATGAACAGTTAACATATTTTGTATGTTATATGTATCATAAACTATATTCTTAAAGTATGCAAGACAAAAGAAAATGTCATTAAGAAAATCATAAGGAAGAGAAAACATATTAAGTGGAAGTGGATCATTGTAAAGGCCTTCATCTTCATCATCTTCATGTTGAGTAGGCTGAGGAGGAGGAGAAAAAGAGAGGTTGGACTTCCTGCATGTAAGAGGATCTGTGCAATTCAAACTGGTGTTGTTCAAGGGTCAACTGTAATTCTAAAAATTTTGCCATGAAATTTCTTTATAAAAGATACAATCAAATGCCTTAGCTTTGTGGCAGTAAATCAGGAGATTGCTGGAACTCTCAGTTGAAGTATCTGCTCTCCATGACAGTTTGAGTGAAGAATAACTATCCTTTCCTTCTACTTTCCAAACTTTGTGAGAAACCCTATAATGGGTAAATTCTAACTCAGATCCATGTAGAAAAGGAAGGGCCAGGAACTGCTGTAACTAGTGTTAACTACTGATAAATTCTGCATAGAGAAGAAGATGCATTGTAAGCAGGACTTGATTTTTCTCTTCAAGAACAGTGGAATTATTACAGAAAGAAAGAAAATAATTCACTTGCATTTGAAGACACATGCTGATAGAGGGAAAAGTTTCCAGTGACTCTAACAAGGTCTCAGCCCTTTACTTTTCCTACCCCACCATCTTGCTAAACCCAAATTGGCCAACCAATGACTATTTATTCGCTTGTCAAGAAATGAAATTCAATTATTCTATTCAATACATTCAATTATAGGCTAAATCGCAGCCTTAATCTTGATTATGATCTTTCTAGTCCTGCAATTAGCACTTCCTCCATGCTTTCTAAGAATTTGAATAGTGAACAATTTCTAGAATGAAATCAAACCTTGACTGACTTTCCCCAATGTATCCTATGAAATTCTTCAGTTCCTACTCAGCATAGGGAAGTCTTTTGAGCTATTCTCACATTGCAAAGATATAATAAAGTTTTGAGCTAACGGCTTTGGTTGTTTTTTCTCCTTTCTTATGTCTGATGTTAGCATAGTTTCTCATTTTATATTAACTAATTTGGAATTGAAGGAATAGTTAAGAAGTGTGTTTTCCTTCTAAATTTTCTAACAAAATGTAATACTGAAAAACAGTTTACTGAAAATTTCTATTAATCTACCAGAAGTATTTTTTAATCAATTTGGCACTTATAAATTATGTAAATGCTTTATTTTGTTAGATAGATCACACAGTGACACTGCAATTGATTTTACTTGTCACTAATTATATTAAGAACTTACATGTGTTCTTGTCGTTCTGTAAAATCAAAGCAAAATGCTATTATATTTATCTCAATTTTCATGAGCAGATTAAGGTCTTCCTTCTTAAGAATATAAGTAATATAATGCTTTTGTGATGTACTGGTGATTCTTGTACATAAATGTTTATTATTATATGTTAACACACACAAACACTTTTATTAAAATTAGTAAATAATAGTGGTTAGCAAATTACAGGAATTGAAATCCTGTATTTATAGCAATTTACTTTTAAAAAAATTACTCCTCATTAGTTTTTGTACTCAATATCCTAAAATATTGACAGTGGATTATTTTAACCCAGCCAGGATTCATGGAAGTAGAGCCATAATATACATCCTACAGAAATTCTGCCTTCTGGACAACAGGACTTTCTTTGGTTCAGGTAAGTCAATACGGCTTTTGTAATAGCTTGTGTGCGTGCGTGTGTGGGTGTATGAGTGTGAGTGAACCAATGTTAAAATACTTCTAAAATTAAATGTCACATTCAGCTTAGGCCTGGAAATGCAGTCTATGCTTGTCTAAGGAGTGGCTGTCAGCTTGTCTCTTGTCCTGTCAAATGGCCAGCTGTTGTGTTGTGATGACTTTAGGCCAAAGAATCAGAGCGCCACACCAAAAGTGGCTCAGTAAGAGTGGGGGAAAATGTGAGGCAAGCTATTCATTTCTCCTACCTCTAGCTCCTGCTCAGATATTTGGGCTTTGTCTTATAAACAGCTCACACTTTATGGTACTACTTACATTCCGTCCTTTAGTTCTTGCAAAGTTTTCCAAATATGGCCTAATTGGAGCCAGGTACTCAGATAACATTTTTTGAATTCTAGGTATAGCCTAGGTATAACCGTTACTTAACCCTCTTTTTCTTCCCCGTTCCTTCTGAGAGTTAATATGCAGCCCTTTACCTTTCTTAAATCTGAAAAATAAAAAAGTTTTGAAATACATTTGGCATTTTAACAAAGATCATTGTACCAAACTAAGAAAACTATATTGATTTATATATTTCATTTCTTAAATTGCTATTTTTTCACTATTTTGCTTTTCATCACCTTCTTTTCCGTGACATAAAGGACCAATACGATGTCATTTCCTACTGAAGACTAGGACTTCAGTGCACTCTTGAGGGTTTACCATTTTCTAAGTGAAGCCAATGGTCAGATTTGGAATCATGATTCTCAATGTTTTTAATGAGATTACTTAATTTTATTAAATTCAGAAACTTCATTTGAAGATAAAAATGGATACATTACACACATCGTGGGATATTGGGAGAATTAGAGTAAGCCACATTTTCTAAAGTATGTAAAATGCTTTGTGTATTTTAATTTGTATACAATTTTATAACTACTTAAAAGGAAATTGGAAGATGTAAATAAAGTAACACCTGCGAAAATACACAACTTTTTAAAAATAATTAATATAAAGCAGGGTCAAACTCTATTCTTCATTGAAATGACAACACTAGTAATAGAACAATGGCAGCAATAATAATAACAGTAATAATTACAGTAAACACTCAATAGTGCTTACCTTTATCTGGTGCATTTTATAAGCATTTTACATATATTAACTAGTTTAACTTTCTCAGAAGACCTTACGAGTTAGATACCATTATAATTTACTTTTTTTTTTTTAATACAGAAGAGTAACTGAGACACATGTAAGTAATTTGCTGAAGGTCTCATATGTTCTTAAACTATTGAGCTCTGCCATTGCCACTGCAAGTCAATCATATCTAGGAATATTTTATGAGAACAGCAACATAGCATTTTAGGAAATAATTTCCCCCATTAGAAAACTAATTCCTCACCAAACTCCTATTTTGTAGTCACATTTTTATCTTCCAAGATTGGCTGGTGCTTGGCAAACAGTTTCGCCGTGGGTGCAAAATTGAATTGTTCATTGTGGCAGAAAAGATGCTCATGTTTCATGTTTCATTAACAGGTTTTACATGTCACTTTTAAAGCTCCAAATATTATACAGCCAGAGTTTTTTTGAAAATGCTAATGGCCTTTTTAATTAAAATTCAACATCTATCTTCAATCTTTCTTTGAACCTAGGGCAATTTTTTTTTTTATTCTTGTATGTCTTATGGAACCATAATAATTAGTGAGAGAGTTAGGTTTGAAGTTCGTGGCATTCCTTTCAGGAAAAAAAAGTTATACACGATTTAAAGGATGAAGCTTACATAAAATTGCCTATTTATCACTGTGTTTCTGCATAATATGTGCTGAAAAACAATGCAGCCCAACTTGCCTAATTACCTTTAAGATATCGAACAACATGCTTTGATCACCAGACAGTGCTGCCTGCATTTCCCAGAGCATCCAAACAATTACATGTGGAAATTGACCATGCAAAATGCTTCTGAGTTAGGTAAAGCACCAAACTATTGTTCTCTCTTGATAATTCTCTATTCCTGGCGGTATTCCCCACTGTCATCCCACTCCTTTAATGCTCTGTTGCACTGTCTCTTTTGCTTTGTTTTTGTATTCCCAGCTGCAACTCAGTTCCTGGCTCTGACAGCTGGATTATGAGTGGTGTTTGAGGTTAATTAAGTTAATGATGAATTTTTAAATAGAGATACAAAATGAGGGCAGAAAGACATAAGAAAAAAAAAAAAGGAAAGTTACTGAGAGTAGTCAAGGGAACTGAGTACGACGTCCTAGTCAAAGACAGGCGCAGTGCCTGTCAGAACTTTCCAAAGTTTACGCAGGGAAGTAGATGTCTACCATACCCGGACAATCTGTTACTCATCTACCGTCATGGACAAAATGATACTAAGTTACTATAATCACTTGGGACCAAAGTATTAAAAATACTGCTATGTTTCCTGAACTTTTGTTCATAGTTGTGTTTAGTATTATTTTTGACAGGACTTGTGACTCCATGTATATAAGCATGATAGATTATTTTTCTTCTAAAAGTCCCATATCAAAATGAAAATCACAAAGCTTCATGCATACCAGTGCTGTGGTATTTCAGGGTGGTTTTAATGAACTCCAGACTCTACTTTGCAAAAAGATGTTCTTTGTTTTACTTGTACTCTATTTTTTTCAATTTGAAAAACTTCTTTAATATATTATCCTAGACAATAAATGCTTCAAGCATGTCCATCCCCCAGATGGTGTGCACTGTACCCATTAGATGTGAATATACCCATCCCCTCCTCCCCTCTCCCATCTGCCTGACACCCGATGAATGTTACTACTATATGTGCACTTAAGTGTTGATCAGTTAATATCAATGTGATGGTGAGTACATGTGGTGCTTGTTTTTCCACTCGTGATACTTCACTTAGTAGCATGGGCTCCAGCTCTATCTAGGATAATACAAGAGGGGCTAGATCACCATTGTTTTGTGTGGCTGAGTAGAACTCCATGGTATGCATATACTATATTTTATTAATCCACTCATGTATTGATCGATACTTGGGTTGTTTCCACATCTTTGCAATTGTGAATTGTGCTGCTATAAACATTCAAGTGCAGGTGTCTTTTTTATAGAATGTCCTTTTTCCCTTTGGGTAGATTCCCAGTAATGGTATTGCTGGTTCAAATAGAAGCTCTTTGAGGTATCTCCATATTACTTTCCACAGAGGTTGTACTAGTTTGCGGTCCTGCCAGCAGTGAACGAGTGTTCCTATCTCTCTGCATCTACACCAACATTTGTTGTTTTGGGACTTTTTGATAAAAGCCATTCTCACTGGAGATAAAGTGATGTCTCATTGTGGTTTTGATTTAAAATTGCCTGATGATTAGAGATGTTGAGCATTTTTTCATATGTTTGTTGGCTATTAGTCTGTTTTCTTTTGAAAAATTTCTGTTCATGTCCTTTGCCCACTTTTTAATGGGATTGTGTAATATTTTCTTGCTGATTTTCCTGAGTTCTATATAGATTCTAGTTAGCCCTTTATCGGATGTGTAGCATGCAAATATTTTCTCCCGTTCTATAGGTTGTCTGTTTGCTCTCATGATAGTTTCCTTGGCTGTGCAGAGGCTTTTTAATTTGATCAGGCCCCATTTATTTATTTTTGTTGTTGCTATGATTGCCTTTGGGGTCTTCTTCATAACATGAAGAACAGAAGGAATTATTAAAGGCCACCACTTCATCAGATATGTCTGCACTGACAGCATCATTCTTAGCGGCTAACTGCATTGCTAAAGCTAAGCAGCCCTTTACTATTGGTGAAGAGTTGATCTTGACTGCTGCTAAGGACATTTTCTGTGAACTTTTAGGAGAGGCTGCAGTTCAAAAGGTGGCATGTGTTCCTCTTTTGGCTAGAACCGTAACTAGACTAGCTGATGAAATAGCAGAGGATGTTGAGGCACAATTGTTAGAGATGATTAATGGTCACCATGGTAAGCAACCCAGGTTGACGAGTCTACCAATGTTGACAAGAAGACAACAATGCTTGTTTTTGTGTGATATATTTTTCAGGAAGATGTGCATGAGGATATGTTACATGTGCTTTTGTTGCCAACCAACACCACAGTTGCAGAACTGTTCAAATCTTTGAATGATTACGTATCAGGAAAACTGAATTGGTCATTGTGTGTCAGTATATGCACCGTCTGAGTGGCTGCCATGACTGGTGGCTTTCTGGTTTCACTACTCAGGTCAAGGAGGTCCCTTCTGAATGTGAGTCTACGTTCTTTGTCATCCATAGAGAAATGCTGGCTAGCCAAAAAATGTCACCTGAACTAAACAATGTTTTTCAGGATGTGATTAAAATTATCAACCACATTAAAGTACGTGCCCTTAACTCAGGTCTGTTTGCACAGCCCTGTGAGGAGATGGACGCAGAACACACATGTCTTCTCTCATACACAGAAGTGAGGTGGCTTTCTAAGGGTAGATCACTGGCCAGAGTTTTTGATTTATAAGAGCTGCTCCAGAGATTTCTTTTAGAAAAACAGTCACCACTGGCAGCACATTTCAATGACACAGAATGGGTTACAAAACTTGCTTACTTGTGTGACATAGTCAACCTGCTCAACAAACTGAATTTGTCACTTCAGGGGATAATGACAACTGTGTTCAAGTTGGCAGATAAAGTGGCTGTATTCAAAGCCAAACTGGAACTACGGGAGCAATGAGTGAACATTGGGATTTTTGACATGCTTCAAATATTAGCAGAGATTTTGAAGAGACTGAGCCAGGGCCTTCTTTCTCCCAGCTGGTGCAAGATCACTTATCTCAGCTTCCAAAAGAGTTTGAGCATCACTTCCCAACCAAAAGGCCCCTGATCTGGGAAGGAATGGATCCATGACCCATTTGTGAATAAGCCAGGTGAATCAACTTTGTCCGTGCTAGAAGAGGATCAACTGCCTGAGATTGCAAATGACGGTGGCCTTAAAAGTATGTTTGAGACAACTTCAGATCTCCACATATTCTGGATTAAAGTCAAGGCGGAATATCCTGAGATTGTAATAAAAGCACTGAAAAGCCTGCTTCCATTTCCAACATCCTATCTTTGTGAAGCAGGGTTTTCTGCACTGACAGCAACCAAAACAAGGTTACAGAGTGGACTGGACATAGAAGCAATCACTTCTGGCCTCACTGTCTCCCATCACCCCCAGGCGGGCCCGTCTAGTTGCAGGAAAACTAACTCAGGGGTCCCACTGCTTCTGCATTATAGTGAGTTGTATAACTGTTTCATTATATATTACAATGGAATAATAATCAAATTAAAGTGAACAATAAGGGTAATGCTCTTGAATCATCCTGAAACCATCTGCCCCCCACCCCTGGTCCGTGGGAAAATTGTCTTCCGTGATACTGGTCCCTGGTGCCAAAAAGTTTGGGGACTGCCGCTGGGGTCCCTCAGCTGTGATACAAGTGGGACATGCATAGGTGAAACTTCTTCCACCTCAGGTGACTTTCTTGGGGCCAACTCAAAGTGAATCCAAGGCTTCTTTTGTCCCTCACTCCTTCTCTATAAGTAATAAACCTGTTTCTTATAACTTTTGTGTATGAATGTTCTGTTTCATCAGACTCACAAATTGGTAACCAGTGCACAGTGAACCTGCTTCACAGATGCCTACCAAGATACTGATATTTCAAGTCAAGTAATAAATTCTGTTTGCTTAAAAAAAGCTTTTACTCACAGTGTTTTAATGTAAAATGATGCAGTATGTATTCTTATTTCTAACCAAAGTTTCTGCATATGCAAATTATGTCAAATATCTCTCTGCTTTGTTTTGTAGATATAATTTTCATAAATTTTTTATCAGATTCTTATAATTCTGAGTTTAAATATAAACTTTAAAAGATAAACAGTCTCAGAATGTGACATAAATGTAAATTTTTCTGTATGGTGTACCTCATTTCCTTGGATGACTTAAACCACGTATTTTTTTGATTCCACACAATCCCAGTACTCACTTAGAATTCAATGCCATTGCAATGGTTTAAATGTTTTTGCCCCAAAGCATGTGTTGGAAACTTAATCCCTAATGCAGCAGTGTTGGGAGGTGTGGGCCTACCAGGAGGTGTTCGGATCATGAGGGCTCGACTCTCATGAATAGATTAATGCTAATTATGAAAGGGCTCGAGGGTGCACTTCACTCTCGTGCTCTGTCCTGCCCTCTCCTTCCCGTCTACCGTGGGGCGATGCAGCAGGAGGGCCCTCACCAGATGCCAGAGCATCGATCTGCACTTCCCAGCCTTCAGAAGTCTGAGCCAAAAAATCTCTGCTCATTATAAATTACCCAGTATTCTGTTGCAGCAGCACAAAATGAACTGAGACAGATAGGGTATTCTCCATATACTGCTCTGTTGAGAATGCCAAAGTGCGTGTCATAGAGTGAGGCAATATAATGAATAAGAGTATCGGCCCTGCACTCAGACTTCTGAAGCTCAAATTCTGCCTTTAAGCCATATTGACTCTGTGTGCGTGTGTGTGTATATGTGTGTGTGTGTGTTGTGTTGTCTGTTTGTTGCTTACTGATCTCATAAAAATCTTAAAATGTTAGGTTTAATGTTAGGATTCCCCATGTGCGTTTGCATTTGGAGTCCTTTTTGTTAGGAAACCAGTATCTTTTGTTAGATTTTTTCTTCTATTCTTTCCCTTCCCAAGTCATAGTCTTCTCCCTGGAACTTTAATATCTAAACTTAGGCATAACAAAGGCATTGATGAAAATATATGCTATTTTATGGATTTATGTGTTTAATGTTAAAAATTCTCTAAGGGCTGTTATGCATTCAGCCCTAGAATCTTAACTGATTCTCTACACAGCTCTGGGGCCAGGGGGGCCAGAGGGTCCCCTGAGGAGACCTGAGTCCACTAATTCTCCAAGGAATGTGGAATTCAGACTGATCCCTAACATTGCAGAGTCTAGAGCACAAATCCACACGAAAACACATACATTCTCATGATCTTAACTATTAATTTAGTTAACAAATTATATATGGGTCTTGTTTTTTGCATATTATCTCACTTTTTCATTTGAGCTTTATTTTACTACTGAGCTGTACTTTTACATTTTATATTTATAAAATATAAAATATTTATGTTTATATATATTTTATATTTCTATCATGACTTTCAATGACCTGAAGGCTCAAAAATAAAATATATGTTCAATGTTTCAACTTTAAATATATTTTTATAAATATGTGAATTAAATGCATGAATTTATACAGTAAAGATTATTTTAATTGTACTTTTAATTAGCATTTTTCTTTAAAATTAGTTAAATATGTCTGTTAAAATTAAAAGGCATTATAGAACATAATTAAAATGACAAATTTTTACATAAAATTATTTTTTATTTTATACAGTAACTAAATGTCATTAAAGATGTTGTAAGAGTAAAACTACTTCCAATTCTAAGCCTCAAAGTCATCTAGTTGACATTATAAAGAATGGTGATGCACTTCATGCATGCTATGGCTATAGCACACGATTTCAAGAGTAAGATGAATTGTTTAATATTACAAATGAACATCGGCCTCCATTTGCCACTGGTGTGAAAACCATTTCTAATTCATGAGTTCCTCTGAAATCACAAATGGGAACATCAAGATAAACAAGAAAACAGATGTTTGGAAGTACTGGGAATCAATACCTAATTATGCAAGAATCTATTGCATTCTTGCTGTTTGAGAAGAAGGGTTTGACAAGTTAATTAATTCGTCTTTCTTCTTATCTAAGCACATCCATCACTCAAACCCTACATACACTCTGAATCAGTATCTATCTCTAACATTGGCAGGAATACAATATCCAAACTGCATGACAGTCAGAAGCAGTTGCATTTTGTTTTGAGATCGTTGGACTCTTGTCCTAGATGGAGAAGTGTCTCCTTATAGCCTGCAAGGTGTTGTCATTAGAGTAAATGCATAGTTTTTATAGGTGGTGCCCTGCCAAGTGCTGAGTGCTGGAGTCTGTGATTGAACCTCATGGTGCTTTTAAATAAGGGTTATTTTTCTATTTGTACTTATCAGTTGTGTCCTCAAAAATTCCGGACCTTTCTTACTGGGGTAAAGGCAATGTGAATGGAAGCAATCTAGAGGTTTCACAATTCTTTGGATGTTATGTTAATTCCTTATTGTAAATTCATTACCTTCAGGAGTTTTAAGAAAAATAGACTTTTGACTTAAAGTAAATTTTGGCAAAAGTCTTGTAAAAAGTAGCTATAGGTTTTCCTAGTGGAAGACCAGTGTGTAATCTATCATGGCTGCAGTAGTCAGAAATGAAATACCAGTTACTTGACTTAAATGAAATGCATTGATTTAAACATCTCCAACTCAACAAACTAAGATGCAATCCTCTTGAGTCTTGACTTCTGTCCTTACCCTATTTGGAGTTTGTGGTTTATGGTTCATTATCAAAAATGAATCCTGTGAGCATGTTAATTCCTTTTCTTTTCTCTCATCCATTAACTGTAACTTCCTCCTACCTGTAATTTCCTCCTCTGTAGGAGAAATTCCTTCATGACACCTCATCCATCCCCCTCATGCCAAAATGCGTTAGTGTCTTCCCTCATAAAACAAGGAAAAAGAAATTCTCACTTTGTCTCATATCTCCTTTTAACTACAACTGTTTTTTTTTATAGATACTCTTCAGAATAAAACTTAAAAAAAAAAAAAAAACAAAACTCTCAACATTGCTGTCTTCACTTCTGCCTGTCCCATTTTCTCCTTAACCAACTTCATTGGATTTTTGTGCTTCAAAAATTCACCAAATGCTCTTAATAATGCTATTTTGAAGAAGGTTTTTTTTTCTGCTTCATATGAGACCCCTTTGCTGTTTTTTGCTTGGTTAAAACTTTAACCGCCCCCCCCCCCAAAGTTTTTTTAGACCTCCTTTGCTCCTCAATCCTCTAGATGATTTAATCTAATTCTATGATTTACATCAACGCCTATATGTTAACTGCCTTTCCCTATTGCTCCTGAGATGTGTACGATCTAATTAATTACTTGACATGCACACGTGAATGTCTTGTAGGTTCAGACTTATTCTTAAAATAGAAAACTTAATTCCTACCCTCACCCACATACACCGAAGCTGTTTTTTTTTCCTGTGTTTCCTATCTCAAAGAATTATGCTATACTATACACAATTTTAAAATCAAAGTATCTAGGAGTTTTCCTTTATGTCTCTTTCCTTTACCTTCTATATCCATTTCGTAAGCAACACCATTTTTATAATATTAACATATGCTAAATTGTATCAGTCCATCTCTACTTCTGTTACGACCATACTATTTCAAACCACAATCGCTTCTTACACTTCTCACTTATTGCAGAAAAAATTACGTCCTTGCTAGTCAGACCTAAAGCATTGATGGGCATCTCCTGAAAGCATGTTAAAAATGCAAAATTTCAGACTCTGCCCCAGAGTCTCCTTAATCAGAATCTGAATTTTAACAAGATCCCTTCCCATGTGATTTGTGTGCATATTAAAATTTGAGATGCCCTGCTCTAGATAGCCTGACTCCTGCTTACCTCTTTGAACTCATTTACCAGACTTTACCTGTGACCCGTGATATCTTTGTGTTTCCTTAAATCACCAAGCTCTTTATTTTTTTTTTCACATAGGATCATTGCATGGTTGCATTCAGGGCCGGTTCTGGTTTCCCCTGATTATCAGTGGCCACATCCTTGCCATTCAGCTCTCCGCCTAAGTCCTACCTCTGGAGAGAGGAGGGATACAATGTTTAGTGTATCTCTCAGGTTTCTTCAAGTCTTGCATCAGATCTTGTTCCAGGCTATCTTTTTAAATATGTTTGTACAGTGAACAGTTGTGTAATACAGAGAAAATTCTGGGGCAGAACACAGGTTTGCACAGGAAAAAAAAAAAATGGAAGTCTTCCTCTGGGAAAATATTGAGCAATTTCACTAGAAATCCACTTTAAGAGATCAGGGTTACCGGCTCTTGAATTTCTTCAGCTGTGCATGAACCTACGGTGAGTGTAGCATGCAGCTGGGCCTGGCTTTGCATCGCCCCTCTGATACTGGAAGGGTGAGGAGAGCTGGTGCCAACCCCTTACGCCGTCTACTGTCTACTCCCAAGTGATGAAATTCTTTGCCTTCTCCTATGTGCTTTGGGAAAGAGTAAAAACTGATAGGGAATATTCTGTTAAGTGAGCACAGTCCTGGACCCAAGGTGGCCGGTGAAGACACTGACTGTCATTTCTACATTACAACATTCATGCAATTGTTCACCTGAGCGGACCTGTTAGAGCCTAGCTTCCTTAAAATAAGCTAAAATTCATTAAGATAGAACAACTTTTTTTGAATTAGAATATCTCAAAGTGTTTTTGAACAGTTAAGCCATACTGTTTTGATGATTCTTTTCAGTCTTTCTCAAATATCAAAATCAAAACAGGCAGATAAAGCACATCTGATTACGACACGTGAAAATACCAAATATTTTCCACTTTATTACTGTGCGTGGGCAGCTTCATGGTTCGGAAAAGATTATGACTATTTATTCTCTAACAGCTTCTAAGTGCTTGGAAGAGAATTTGAAAATGAATTATGTGTTTTTCTATCCAGACCAACTCCCTATTGAGCTTTTGAGGATGAAAAGCTCATTATTCCAACATCTTAATTAATAGCATTTCTCAAGTATAAATAGTAATATTAATTAAAGTTGTAGTGTTATTTTATTACTACAATATAATTTGATATTCTTTAACTAATTTTAGTTTTTTAATTAGTAGTTCTGTTAAATTTATTCTATTCATTAGGTCTTTAAAGAATTGTTGGATTTAAGAGAACATAGAAAACTCTCTTTAGGAACCAAAAAGGAGACACTGTGATAGGGATTGCTGACTATTACGTTAAAGTTAACATTCCTTGTTTATTTGATGTCAAATTATATATTACTTTATCATATATATATATTGACCAACATTAAAAATAGCCATTGTAAGAAAAAATAAAATTTAGCTAAAATTGTAAATCAAGAGGGAAAAATGGCTTACTAGTGTTATTTAGGTACTTAATTTCCTATATTCTCAGTGCGAGTCCACAGTAAGATATATTTGACAAATATGCTAATAAAATCGTAAGATACTGCAGTAGTAGTCAAGCATTTAAAATGAGGCAAGTGACAGTTCTTTTCCGCTCTTTGCTGCCCAGGCCACACATGGGAGTTTATTCAATCGTAGACATTATTTTAAGAAAGAGGATGACAATCTGGAGAAAAATGAAATAGTGAGAATATTTAAAACCAACAAAGACTAAGAACTGGAATTACTAAGGATATTTATCCTATAAAAGAGGAAAGTCATGGCTGTCTTTAATCATGTGAATAATTGTCATGAGGCAGCAGACTTGTTGTGAACATCCTGGCTTGAGGTTTTGATGGGACAGTCAGGGGAGAAAGTTTTCAGAAAATGACATTTTATCAGAAACTTGAATAATGCGGTGCAGTGAACCATACAAAGATGTAGGCGATTCAGAGCATTGCAGGATAAGAGAATAGCAACTGCAAAGGCTTGAGGCCATAATGCGAATATAGAATAAGAAAGAACAAGATCTATAAACATAAAGTTTGCTATGTATGTAATACATGTGTGTCAATAAGCGGATATCTAGATTTGTTTGTGCTCTTAGAATCTTTGTCAAAAAAGCATCCTAGACAATGACAGAGACCTGCATACAATGGTTGATTCTAAGACCAGCTTTCTTCTAAACCATTGAATGTTGATTTCCTCAATCTTGGTTTAATAAGAACAACTAATTCTTCAAATTTATTTCTGAGACACATTATTTTTAGTGAACACCAGGACTTGGTTTGATTGACAATTATATGGAATGACTCAGAAATGTTTTCCCTACCTATCTAGGAAAACTGATTGTGACATGTTTATGTTGTATGTGTTTATCAGCAGAACTTTGAAAATGTTAACACAGACACAGTAAAAATGTGAGCTGCCTATTCAAAGGCAAATTATCTGCATTGCAGTTTGTCTTCAGATATTTTGTAAAGTTCTCGTTGACAAGTTCATCACTACTGCTTAATTCACTTTCTTGACATGCCGCCCTATCTTCTAGCTTTCCATTATTTATTATTATTTTTTGGGGTCCAATTTCTCATCAGATTACTTTAGGATGATTTCCTTATGCAGATGTCAGTCCCATTTTTATGACATCAATGGCTGTTTTCTTAGTTACAAATTTCTGATAAAAAGAATCTTAAAGGTACAATATTAGGTCTTTGTCATTTTGTGAGAATTGCATTTAAAATTTGCTAGATAAGCTGGGGAGAGAAAATTAGAAAAAAAGGAAGTCAAAAAGTTGTATTTTTCTAAAACACAAACATGTACTTAAAATGATGTAATATTTTACAAAATGTTAATATATTTAATATACCAATTTGTTTTTCACAAATTCATATATAGGGTAGGTATCATAACACACATTACGTATCAATGGACATGGCACAATTTGTGAAAGTTGAGTAGAAGTGGAAGAATTATACCTAAGGTCTTCCTCTAGCTCAGGGTTATTTATACTTTCAGATGACCACTTTTCGTACAAACGTTTTACTGACAACTTAAAGAAACTGTCCCATTAATAACAATGAGAAGTCTAAAAAATTGGTTTCAATTAGGCTAATACGTGCATGCAAATATATTTCTCCTCAAATTTTCTGTACTATTTGACCATATAAACTTTCTCTTCTATTTGAAACTATGTTCTCAGTTTTCAGAATCCTATATATTCACAAATCTACTGATTTTTTTTTTCAGTTTCTTTTACTATTTTATCTTTTTACTCTCCAATTAGAGGTC
>RJWJ010013570.1:28034-39735 GCA_004363605.1 Indri indri | reverse complement strand
TTTACATGGGGTTGGGGGAAAAAGAAACCAAAATACTATATAAATTTGAGGTCATTCAGTTTATTTAACAAATATTCATTGTGTATCTATTACATGTCAGGTACTATGCTAGGTATTAGGAATATAGTGGTAGACCAAATGGACATGGTCTAAAATTCCAGGAACTAGAATTCTTTTCAGATATACTTCTGTAGACTAGTTGACAGTTCAAAATCCCTAAATCTTATGAAGTCTGTCAATGTCAATACTAAAGCTGACATCCCTTATCTGAAGAGAAGTGTAAGGACAGAATCTAAGGTTTTATTTTTAGGAGAGGCAGATAGTGTAACAGTTAGGAGTAAAGATTGCATGGGTTCGGAGGTCAACTCCACCACCTACTGAGTGTTTTGACTTTGGGCAAATTACTTCTCTGAGTCACATTGTTCTCACTTCACTACTAGCAGTCGTAAAGATTAAATGAGTTAATATCTGCAAAGCACTTAGATCAGTGCCTAGTGGATAGTATACCCTTCAGAAGGTGGGGTGAGAGGAATCCATTTTGCCATCAGTGAATTTTGTATAACTCACTTAGATAAAGAAATTCCAAACATCAGATTCTAGATATAAAGAGTGTAGAAAGATGAGGTCTCCATTTTTCTTCAGGCTTTCTTGAAGACATGAGGCCTTTCCACTCCCAAGAATTTTAGCAATTCAGTGTTGGGGTTAAGAGCACAGACTCTAGAACCAGACTAACTGTTTCGAATTTTTGTTCCACTACTCGCTAGCCATCTGACCTTGAGCAAGGTATTTAAGTTCTGCATACCTCAGTTTTCTCATATGTGAAAAGGAACTAGTAAAAATACCTATATCATTTCTGAACCTTAGGATTATTGTGAAAAGTAAATAAATTCAGGCAAAAGCAAAAAATATTTGTACTAATCACTAATGCAAATACCTGCTATTATTATTCATATTATTAGGCTGTTATATTAATATATATGTGTATATGTTACCTAGTAGTTTTTTGGGCCTAAAAGATAATTTAATGCTAAAATTTCCGTCTGTTTTTTTCTGTGTGCTCATTTCATATCTCCTTAATTAGATTATAAGACCCTGGGGGCCATTTGCATTTTGTGTCTTGTACACAAATGACTGACCTGTATTTACTTGAATAATTGATCCTCTTTTCATTTTTACTTGGAGAATTTAAAGGACTTGAGAAATAGTTATAGTTAATTTCTTTGAAGCTTTTTTTGTGAGGAATAATTTTGTCATATTTTGTAACGGGTTAAGTGAAATTTAACAGATACTAAATTTTATACTCTCAGACCCTAGAGTGTTAATTTATTTCTTTTCCCTGGCTTAAACCTTGGTCTCTTGGCCCAAACCATGCATAAAATGTAGTTTTACTGGAAGGGAGGGTTAAATGGTATATTCAAGTATACAAAAGTGAAATGGTATATTCAAATATATAAAAGTAAAGGTTAACTGAAGTAGTCCCATGTTCAAGAAAAGAAATTTTATGGAAGCGATTAAATAGATTTCAATTGCTAACTTAACCTTCACCAGATTAAAATACTTTGGGTTATTTTTAAGGACAGAATTTTGGTTATTAAATAAACTCATTCAACCCTGGAAAGAAGCCCAGGCCAAAAAAAAAATCCTCATGTTTTGTTCTCTCTGAAGCAATATGAACTGTTTTTCTTGCTTTTCCATTTCTGAGTATACTTTGCTGATCATAATTATTAGGAGCTTAAATAAGTCTTATGAAAAGTTTTGTATTGTTTCTTTCAACAAAATCTGTTTTTTGTAGCAGAGATTGTTTTCTTTCACATTTTCCATTTTCTAATTACTTTCTAATTAACTACTATAGTTACTACAGAGTAGTTGTCGTTTGGTAAGCAGTAGTGGTTTATTTGACTCAGCTAAACAAATGTTTTTCTCCTTTCCCCCCCTACCTCTATTTCTGCTCTTCATGACTGAATGGAAAGCCCTTAGGTACCCCTAACTAGAAAGTGTTCATTTGTTCTCACTTAGTGCAACTGTGCATGTAAAGTTTGCTGTAAGGTTTCTGATCATGCTGCAGAGACATCAGCAAGGCTGAGGGCCAGGGTCAGGTCACTACATACATGACCTGTATGTACATGGTGTGTAATGACACAGCATTTCTACCTCTTTTCCTTAAAAGGACAAGAACTCTGGGGTTGAGAGACATGTTTATATAAAGAACTAAAATTTTTATTTTAAATGAATTCATAGTAAGATTCTATTCAAAGAATCTGAAATAAGGTTGTTTTTTTCTTCACTGATTAAAGAACAAGTAATACAGAGGTTCAGAATGGAGATTAAAATGGACCTCTTAAATTTAAAAGCAGAAAGAAATTAATTTGAAATAGTTAAAATGGGGGGTGGTATCAGTGACCTACAACACGTTGGTCAGTTTTCTTAGATGCCTGTAAGACCTATTGCTACCCCATTTTTGAGAGTTATTAAGTTTATATATAAAATGCCCTATCTCCTTGAAAACACTCAGATTCAGCTCATATGTGCCCTCCTCAGAGAACACAGAAGGTCCACCAAATCTAAAGGCATTCCTGCTAGTCTTTACCTCTTGCCTTTCAGATTGTCACATCCTGATCTTATGGTCTTCACAGCACTGGGCACTTTGTGAAATTACAATGGTCAGCTATCTATTTACTTATGCATTTACTGAGTCCTCTTATTCTAGAATGTAATCCATAGTCACATTGCCTCTGTTACTATTGTACCTCAAATTTTTAGGATTGTGCTTGGCATGTAATAGGTACTCAATAAAAAATGTTGAATAAATGAATGATTCCTTACCATTTGTTAATAAATTCTTTTCCATTTAGTCTTTCATTTGATGACAGCCCTACAAGTTAGAGCAATTGCTAGCCACATGTTACAGATCTAAAATGACATGTTGGGAAAAGCAATTTTTGAACTGAAGGGTAAGGAAGCTATAAAAGTATAAATATATAAACTTTTTCTGAGGCAAAAACACTTAATTGAGGATAAGGACTCTCATAGAACAATAGGTGACATGTTTACTGTCTGTGAAAGGAAGGAGACACCCTGTTGCACTGTCGTCTTTAGTAGGGCAAGTGTCCTGTATTCGTTTTTATAACTTCATCAATACCTGCATAATTCTTAAATATTTACATTTATACTGTTCGCCTGGTAAACAAATTTAGCTTTATTCTGAAAATGCTTGATTTTCATTACACATTTAAGAGTTCACCATATGACCACTTGTGGATTCATTAACATATATGTATTATTATTAGAATCACTTTTTAATCTTAAATTTGGAGAGCATTAGACTACCTAACCAAAAACGATTCCTCACTTTTATGGTACTGACAGAGGGAATGAGTTAATATGTTACTTTATGATAGTTGAAATTTATTGTGGTGATCACCAAAGTTAATATTTAATAGCATGCTAAAATGCTAGTTTTCTAAGAAAGATGTTAAAAATGATAATTCTCAATATCATGAATCTGTACCACTTTATGAGAAAAGAAATGGGCATACAGTTGACCCTTGAACAACATGGGTTTGAACTGTATGGGTCTACTTATATGCAGATTGAAAATATACATCATTAATGGGATATGAAACCCAAGTATATGGAGGACAGACTTTTCCTAAATGTGTGCTCCACAGGACCCACTGCAGGACTTGAGTGTATGTGTGGATTTTGGTATATGTGGGGGTTCTGGAACCAATCCCCTGTGTATACTGAGGAATGATTGTATATTTAGGGATTTGTTTTTTCCTTGAGTAAAGGAAAAAGTAGTAAATGATTAAAAAGTCTTTTCTGTATCATAATATATTTCAGGTAAATCAGGTTTGAGAAAACCCTTGATTATGGATTTTAGAAAACTAGTGTTATTTTTTCTATTGATGTATTCATTTTTGAGAGAGTCTCTGGAGGGAGGGACCCTACTTTTAAATAAACAGCTATTAAGGCCTACTCACTTCCAGTGAATATCATCCAAAATTAATAAATATTGATCCTAGATATTCAAAGGGAAGAAACCACACTAAAAACTCTGAAATTTTTTGGATCATAGGAAAACTATTTTGAGTGTAAAATGTTGAAATTTTTGATAGACTGCCATTATATTTATAGTTCTGTTAGTTATCATATTTGTACACTGTCAGATATAATGCTAGAAACTGTTTCTATAACTATCTTTATGTGTTTAACATTGTGTCTTATTAGTAATCTTAAATTTTTATATAACTAAATGGTCTTGTGTTTAAATGCCTATTTGCTAATTTTTGGCTGATTACTCATACTTGTTTTATTTCTCAGGCAATAATAAATAGCACCATCACCCCAAACATGACATTTACTAAAACATCTCAGAAGTTTGGCCAATGGGCTGACAGCCGGGCAAACACTGTTTATGGACTGGGATTCTCCTCTGAGCATCATCTTTCAAAAGTAAGTTAAATCATAAGATCTGAGTGAAAATCTTCATCTTCAAGTCATGTATCTTAAATATATAATGCTAAATGGAGAGTATAAAATACAGGGAAAATTTGTTTAATATTCTCAGAACAGCAGTAGTGACTTTAGAGCAAAAAGCAAGAGACCATTGGTATTCCATTGTGATTTGGAAAATGTACACGTTAAAAACAGTCACCGTTGGTTGAGAAGGATTTGTATGGTTAATTATATGTATGATAGGAAATAAAAGATGGGGATTATCACTTCAGAATGGATTTTGCTCAGAGATTAGCACCCTCAATTGGAGATAGTCTGCAAGATAGGCAGACACCAAGCTCTTCTGAATTGTGAAAACTCTAGTCGATAGTGATAAAGATTTTAGCTTTTTGGCATGATGGCAGCTACATAAAATAAAAATCACTGTATTTAGGGAAAATTGCGCTTTATCTGCATGTGGAGTACTCTGAGCTCTGATACAGTGCAGAGTGAGATCCAAAAGACGCCATGAGGAATTCTTGATTAATACTGACCCAAGAGAATTACTCTGGCAGAAAGGCCAATAAAATGCACAGCATCACCAGGCCAAATGTTGGAAATAAAATTGTCTTGTCTGTAAGCAGAAGCTATGCAGTGTTCATAGTAGCAGCACCTTGAGTTCTTGTGGATGTTACTTGGAAAGCATATGTAAGGAAAAGGAAAAGGAAGCAATCTCGGGATATCAAGGAGACAAGTGTTACTCACTTTGCTTTTTAAGTCTTGTGCCCACCAGACCTAAAGATTTACTCTTAAAACCTGTTTGAAGTATTCAGTTAAAAGGATAACCCTACATGTGAAACACTTTATATGTGGTTTGGTATAGAAGGATCTGATGGCTTGAGAGTTGACATTGTTAAAGTGCAGAGTAATCAGGCCCTTGTAGATATACACTGTTTATATTTACATTAAGCTGTTTTTTACAGAAATTTAGATTCTTAAAAATGGTTTTTTTTTTAAATCTTACACTTTTGTGACTATTAACTTCAAGTTATAATTAGATGGTTCAGTAGTTGAAATAATCTACTTTGTTTTCTTCTGTTTTAGTTGTAAACATTTTTAATGCTATTGTTTTCAAGTTTTTTTGTTATCTTTTAGATGTGAATTATAATTTAAAGCTCAATTTTAAGATTATTTTAACTTTTGCCTTGGTGACTAAATCATTCTCTGTAGGATGGTTAAAACAAACAAATATTACCTGATTGGGTTTCTCTTACATCTTATTCCTTAAATATATTCCTTGAATTGTGGCAAAGGTATGAGTTTTAGATTCAACATATCTCAACATAACAAGGACATAGGCCAGTTGAATATTGCCCTTCCATAAACAATCCTCTTGGGAAATTATATATGTGTTCTAGTACTTTTGCCATTACTTAGAATGACTTTAGAGCTTTTCTTTTGGAACTGTCTATTAAAGCCTATAGCAAAAAAATTAAAACTATAAGTATATTCCACTTGCTGAATTTCTTGACAACACAAGAACTAAATTGTGGATTAATTTCTCGAGTAAACTTGCATTAAATGATTTTTAGGTGTAAGTAATTTTGACTATAAATTCTTCATTAGATCTTTCAAGTTACTAAGCAGCTAGCTCAGTAGTAAAGGAACCATTTATTAAATTCTGTCAATCATATTGTCTTATTTTTTTCTCTGGGAATGGCTTTTATTTTTTAATAATTTTTTTTCCTCTTTAAAGTTAGCATGTGCTTTTGACTAATCTTACTGACGATGAATCCTCATATTTTGAGGGTGGATTGAATGTTAGGAAACTGCCCTTAAGCTCTTGGAGCCAAGTCTAGTTTATTTACTCACTGGACTTGGCTCCAAGAGATTAAGATCAGTCCCTTCAGAATGTTTTGATCCAAATATGACAGAATCATGATTTATTTTCCAGGCTACCTTGAGACTAATTATGTTGCTTTGCAGACTGTAGGGGACCCAAAGGAGTTTATAGTCTTTTACATAAATAAGCAAACATAAATATCCTGGCTTGTTTTTTCATTAAAAACCATGAGTGAAAGGGTTTGGAGAAGGCTCTATAGGCAATTTTAGATAAGGACCTCTGAAAATAACGGAAAGCAGCATCACTGGAAGAAATGTATGGGCTCCTCTCTGACTGGTATGAGCAAAATTCCAACCATGCTTGGATTGTTAGAGTGCTTACTAAGTTGTATTTTGTTATCATGGAAACCTAAACCTTCACTTTTTTCTTCTGTGGACAACTAAGGATATAAAAATTAACAATAGTGTAGGTTTGTATGAAGTTGAGAAGCTTTTAAACATTAACTTTTTTGGAATGCTAAATTAGTGTAAGAAAAGCCCTGTACACTACTCCAAATTACATAAATTAATTATGGTTGTTTTTTTTTTTTTTTGAGACAGAGTCTCACTCTGTTGCCCGGGCTAGAGTGCCGTGGCATCAGCCTAGCTCACAGCAACCTCAAACTCCTGGGCTCAAGCGATCCTCCTGCCTTAGCCTCCCAAGTAGCTGGGACTACAGGCATGCGCCACCATGCCCGGCTAATTTTTTCTATATATATTTTTAGCTGTCCAATTAATTTCTTTCTATTTTTGGTAGAGACGGGGTCTCACTCTTGCTCAGGCTGGTCTCGAACTCCTGAGCTCAAACGATCCACCTGCCTTGGCCTCCCAGAGTGCTGGGATTACAGGCATGAGCCACTGCACCCGGCCAGTTATGGTTTTGTTTTTATTTTATTTCCACCAATGTGAGTGAGACCTTTTTATAGCTTTGTATTCAGATTTTTTTTTTAATGTAAGGAGATATTCTGTTCAATTATGGAAGCATTGTAGCACAGATTCAGTTCCCTAATCTACAGGTTGTAGGTAAAGATGACAGAGTTTAAGGTAAGAAGGAAAAGTTGTGATACTGACAGCTTTAATTTTGACTCTCCTGCACCTCTCCAAGGGAGGTCAGAGTATCACAAGGCTTTCCTTCCAAAACTTTCCTTCCCAAGATGGAAATGAAATCAGGTTTGGCTTATGGGAGTTTGAGAAGGGGACTGTAATTTTGTATTTTTATTGCCAACTCTTTTTGTGGTGGTCTGTCCTTTTTTATTTTCTGGCTCCACTGCTTGAATCAGAATTTATTGCCAACTCTAACAGGTATTTTAAGCTACTTAGAGATTTTAGGTTTTTAAATTTAGTTGTTTTGTAGCCCTAACATTCTCTCTCATAAAAGTGGTAGACTAGCTTCCACTTTCAGAACATAAGTAGATACTGTTTGTGGCCATCATGTTTTATGGTTTCCAGCGAATTCCTAAGAATTAGCATTTCATGTACAGTAATTTTTGTTTTGAAATTATTACCATTCTTAAATACCTTTGTGGATGATTTTATTCCTTTCTGCTGTTATATATTAGCTCTTTAGATAGAAATCTTTGGAAATGAATTTTTAGTTTTGTCAACTAGTGATAATAGTAAATGCTACTATTTAATATTTGTATTGTTGAAAACAAAATGCCTTACATATCAGGAGAGTTTATATTTTAGTAAAAGTCAAAAGCATTTTCTAAATACTGTTATGTTTACAAGTAGATATTTAAGAAACTCAGTTTTGTTGGTGATAAAACACATACGCCTCTCTTTACTGATTCTACTCCCCACCCTGATCTTAGTAAATTATTTCTGAACAACCAGGTGGCCTGTAGGTAAGCAAGCTGACACTAAATTCTCACTTAGTTAAATTATGATGTTGCGAATGAGATTTGTCAGGATACTTCATGGTGCACAAACATGTTTGGTATTAGGGGTTCTTTTTCTATCATTTTCATATTACAAGCTGTAATGGATTTGGAGGCAGTGTTCCTTGTGTAAGAGTCACTTATTCAGAAAATGAATAACTTTACTGAGGTAAAAGTGGGCACTGTGACTTATTTTTAAGTGGTTAATGTATATAGTCTTTTACATTCAGTTTGCAGAAAAGTTTCAGGAATTTAAAGAAGCTGCTCGACTAGCAAAGGAGAAATCACAAGAGAAGATGGAACTTACCAGTACACCTTCACAGGTGGGTATTTCATTTCTATTCTTATTTTTGAGCCTTGTTCATTTCAGATGCTATCCTTTATGCCAGAGTTGAATTTGGGAAAATAATGGCAAAATTAATTTCCAAAGCAGATACAGAAATGCACCTTTTCGTTAATCTATCCATCCAAGTACTAACCAGGCCAGACCCTGCTTAGCTTCTGAGATCAGATGAGATCGGGTATGTTCAGGGTGGTATGACCGTACACTTTTTTTTTTTTTTTTTTTTTTTTGAGACAGAGTCTCACTCTGTCACCCCGGGTAGAGTGCAGTGGCATCATCATAGCTGACTGCAACCTCAAACTCCTGGGCTCAAGTGCTCCTACTGCCTCAGCCTCCCGAGCAGCTGGCACTACAGGCATGCACCACCATGCCCTCCTGATTTTTTTTATTTTGAGTAGAGATGGGGTCTCGCTCTTGTTCAGGCTGGTCTCAAACTCCTGAACTCAAGCAATCCTCCGGCCTCGGCCTCCCAGAGTGCTAGGATTACAGGTGTGAGCTACCGTGCCTGGCTCCTTTAGTTAATCTGTACTGGTGGAGAAAGGGTTTTTTCTATATGCCAGTGTCTACAGTATATTTTTTAAATAAAAATTTCACTTTAGTGATTAAAATTCAAAGTATCTAATCTACATATAACTTTAAAACAAAAGTACATAAAGATCATAATTGGTCTACTGTGTTGTGTATTCTTTTATATGATGGTTAGTCAAATGTGGCCATCATATGGAGAATCACAGGAGAGGCTCAGGAAAACAAAAGTGTATTATACTCACAGGTCCTAGAAACAGGGGAAGCCTCAGGGTGGTCAGAAGGCAGAATGCAGGAGCAAGGGAAAGCTGAGATACAGCCTTTATTGAAATTTCCATGGGAAAGATAAAACAGGGTAGGGAAAACAGTTTAAGATTGTCTGGTTTAAGGACTGAGCACTGTGGCTCGTGCCTGTAATCCTAGCACTTTGGGAGGCCAAGGCAAGGGAGGGTCACTTGATCAGAAGCTCAAGACCAGCCTGGAAAACATAGTGAGACTGTGTCTCTACAAAAAAAAAAGAAAAGAAAAAAAAAAAATAGCCAGGTGTGGTGGGGTGTGCCTGTAGCCTGCTACTGGAAGGTTGTGGGGGAGGCTGAGGCGGAGCCCAGGAGGTTACAGTGAGCTATGATCACCCCACTGAGCTCCAGCCTGGGTGACAGAGAGAAACCCTGTCTCTAAAAAAAGAAATATCTTAAGTTCATCAGTATTTGACAGCCATAATATATGGACCTTAATTAATCTTTTCAAAACATTTGAAGTCTGATTGTTAATTTAATGTACAGAAGCCAGAGAGGATAGTTTTTAAAAGGTATTTCTTTCATTTCTCTTTTTTTCCCTTTCCCCATTTTGTGGCAATCCCCAATGTTTCTGTTTTAGTTTAAATTATATGATCATTGGCCACTTCTATCTTACCTAAAATGCAGAGCTTGATTCCACTGGTTTAAGCCAGTCTGCTGAATTAATGCTTTACCTAAAGAATAGACTACTACTCAGGAATTCAGCAAAGGGAAGGTTAAGTGGGATAATTAATCAATTAATCCATAGTCGATAATAGTAGACACTTAACTGGTCATAGCTTTTGTTTTTATTTGAGGGAGGTATAAGACACTAGGTAAGAATATGAGTTATCTGGCCGCCAGGCATGGTGGCTCACTCTTGTAATCCCAGCCCTTATGGAGGCTGAGGGGAGAAGATCACTTGAGGCCAGAAGTTTGAGACCCTGTCTCTACAAAAAATGAAACAAATTAACTAGGCGTGGTGGTGTATGCCTATAGTCCTAGCTACTTGGGAGGCTGAGGCAGGAGGATCACTTTAGATCAGGGGTTCAAGGCTGCAGTGAGCTATGATCACATCACTGCACCCAACCTAGGGCAACCAGAGCAAGACCCTGGCTCAAAAAAAAAAAAAAAAAAAAAGTATGAGTTTTTGTGTCAGGCAAACTTACACATAAATTCTTTTTCTGTTGTTCTATTATCTTGGGAAAGTTGCTTAGCCCAAGTGTGTTTATACCTCTGTAACATGAGTATTATATTACTTATTGTATAGGATTGTTGAAAGGAATAAGTATGATAATGACATTGTCAGGTCATGGTTAATAATGTGGGGTCCAACCCTTACTAGTTTTCTGAGCTCAGGCAAGTTACTGCTTTCTTCATCTATAAAATGGCAATAAGAACAATATGTCTGTATTAGGGCTATTATGAGAATTAAGTGAGGATCATAGAAAGTGCTTATTAGCCTATAGTAAATGCTCAATAAATGTTAACAACTGTTGTTGGTAATGTGGTTGTAATGGCGAGGATGATGGAAAGTCTTAACATAGTTTCTGGCACGTGACAGTTATCTAGAAAAATACAGATGCCTAAATTGTATAAATCCTGCATCAGAATTCCCTGGAAGACTTGTTAAAACTCAAATTGCTACATCCGACCCCTAAAGTTTCTGATTTAGGAGATCTGAGATGGACCCCCGAATATTTGCATTGCTAATCTATTTTGAGAAGATGTTGATGCTATTAGTCTGGGGACTACACTGTGAGAAGCAGTGCTGGTGGGCAAACCATTCACATCCCTGAAGGCTTGTGGTGAAAGGAGTCTTAGCCTTAAAGTTAGCCACTTCCCCATTCTTAGACTCTTCAGCTACAGTCATACACTTGGCTTAGTTTGGAGAGAAATGAAGCCAGAAAGAGCCTGACAAAGTAGTATAATAGAAGAGGGTAAGAGATTGTAGTAAGTGTTGATGGAGTTGAAGAGCAGGCAGAAAGAGAGTGGGATAGATTAGGAAGACAGGTTTTGTAGCACAATTCCTCTTATCTGTGGAAATCAAAACCAGTAACGGATCAATTAAACAGATAAGTTAACATGAGGAGTTTTTTTAAAAAAGATTCTTACTTTAAAATTTATAAGTTGAAACTCAGGGTTTAATTTATTCACCAATATTTTGGTGTAAAACCTTTGAATATGATCTATTGATTGGAATCCCACATTCTTTCTTACATAAACTATACTTGATAGTTAATTGTCCACAATTTCCAGCAGTTTTTTTCTTTTTCTTTTTCTTTTTTTTTTTAGGTACAACTAAACGTTGGCACTTGCAAAGAAATCTAAGTGTGCTATAAGTAGATTTTTTTTTTTTT
>RJWJ010013570.1:0-27934 GCA_004363605.1 Indri indri | reverse complement strand
CATTTTTCTGATATCATATGGTAGCATATTATATATATTCTGTAATAGTATGTATACCTAATTCAATTGTGGGTTTTATTTGAATTTTTAGCCATTTACCTTTTAGTCATTGCAAAGTATTTAGCTTCGTTTTCATTCAAATAACTACTGTAGTTTTTCATTCAGATTTTATAAGTTTTCATAATTTTTAATTCATTTATATAATTATATAAATACAGTTGGCATAAACAGGTTTGGGACAAATACAGCTGACTCTTGGCAAGCATTTAATGCAGCTGGTGGGTGCCACATACGCGAGCAGAGTGGAGATTAACCCGCTAGCCCTGAGTCTCGATCAGCTGGTACCCTTTACGTAGGGAAGGAAGAGCATGAGTTAATCCAGAGGGTCAGATTACAAGAACTTCTGTGGTTGTCAGCAAATGGAATTTTGGAGATAGTAGCTCTGAATAGTGACCAGGTATAAGGAATAATTTATGACAGAAGATAAGGAGATGTGTGCCTGAGATCTCGGCCTCATCTTCCTTTACATATCCTTTTGTTCTTCTGGTCTCTCTTCATTTCTTTCCATTCCCACTGCCATGGGAACTCAAAATCATCAGCTCCTCCCCTGATTTTTCCGGTCAGAACCTATGCTCGGAAAAGAGTGGCGTTCTTATCTTTCTTTAGGTATAAAGCGGGGAATGTTTGTTAAATGATAAAGAGAGGACCCTGTTTTACTTAAGCCAACAAGAATGAAACTGTAGCAGGAATTTTAATTCCAGGCTTTATTGGAATTAAACGGAAGGTGGTAGTGGTATTTGGTGTAGTGGGCAGGGCAGTGCTTCCTGGACCTCCCACGCAACCCTTCAGCTGCAGAGTGGTGTGGTGATACCACCCTAGAGGCTTGTCCTGGGCTAAGGGCCAAGGTAATTTCTTTTTCATGTGTTTCAGAATATTCCTAGATTTTGGGCTTTCTTGTTGCTTCATAAATGGATTAGAAGAAAAATTCTTAAGCACTTCCTGAATCTTACATCTGTGCTTATTTGTTAGTGTGTTGATTTCCTTGATGCTCTCAGATTTTAATTTCAAGAAATACATATCTTTTCCAATTTGACTGCCATTTTTCTTTTTCTACTTCAGATTATTTGTTTTGTTAAGAGGCGTAGGGAGATTGCCTAAAAACAAAATGAGTTGTGAGTGGTTTTATTTTTCTCAAAATAAGGAGGTAAAGGCAATAGAAAGGTTCATTAGATCTGTTTTTATTCACATTTCATTTGCTTTTTTCATTTTTCTTATCAACTTTGGTATACATATTACATATATGGATATATACATATATATCAAAGAAGGTATTATTTGATAACTTTTTTCCTTCAACATTTACTATAGAAGTGGCCAGCCGTATCAGCTTAAGAATCTCTTTATAAAGAGAAATTACCAGGCCGGGCGCGGTGGCTCACGCCTGTAATCCTAGCACTCTGGGAGGCCGAGGCAGGCGGATCCTTCTGAGTTTAGGAATTCGAGACCAGCCTGAGCAAAAACAAGACCCTGTCTCTACCAAAAATAGAAAGAGATTAATTGGACAGCTAAAAATATATATAGAAAAAAAATTAGCCGGGCATGGTGACACATGCCTGTGGTCCCAGCTACTCGGGAGGCTGAGACAGTAGGATTGCTCGAGCCCAGGAGTTTGAGGTTGCTGTGAGCTAGGCTGACACCATGGCACTCACCCCAGGCAAGAGAGTGAGACTCTGTCTCAAAAAAAAAAAAAAAGAAAAAAAAGAAATTACCATTTTTTTCAGAAGTTTGTAATTAATAAGTATACTGCCAAGTTTTTTATTTTAAAGTTTGAAGATATAAAATGTTCTAAAGAATAACCGAAGTTAGATGTTTAGGAAATTATACAAAATTTAGATTTAAAAAGAACCAGATGTTTAGAATATGTTAAATAAAAAACAAGTTTCACAGTGCTATTCTTAGCATATGTAAAATTTTTGGAAGGTTTTACAGAGCACTTTGGTTACCTGTGAAGTAGTTGGAGGGAAAGGAGGTTTCATTTTCCTTTCATGCCCTTATGTACTTTTGGAACTTTTTCTTGTTCTCATGAGCAAATATTAATTTTATCTTTTAAACCTACTTTTAAAAAACCATGCTTTCGGTGGGCTTTTGTTTTTCAGTTTAGATACAATGATTTAGGAAAACTAAATATGCCTTTAGTTAAATACAGCTAATGTTCAAATTTTCTGAAGAAAAACTTGCTACATTGAGATGCTGGAATTGTTGCAACCTCTATCCCTTTCTTCCTCCCCTCCCTTCTCTCCTTATGAGAACAGTCTTCATACTTCTGTACTTCAGTAGTGGCAACATTTGTAGCCTCCTTGGGTCCTGTACGGCAAACCTCCCCTCCACCTTATTTTACCCCCGAAGTGACAGAAGTGTTTATGCCCTGAAGTTAGTAAGAACCAGGAATCAAATGGCTATTCTTCTTCTCTCTCTTTTGATCCTAATCTGCTGTTGTCCTGCATTCTCTGGTCAACTGATTTCAGCAGATCCTTGAGTTAATCCTTAGTTGCTAACCCTGCTTATTTCCTTTCAGTTTAACAAGGTAATTTGTTTCTGTTATCATTTCTACTAAATCACATGTTGGCCAGTTTAACTGTGTAGCAATTTGGACAGTCTACCTTTATCATTTTAGGTTAGCTTGGCCTGTCTTGGAGAAAAATAGGCCTGATTTATTAATATCAAGGATGATAAACTCACAGTTTCTTCCTGGCTGCTTAAACTTTTTCTGACTAATTCATATGGTCCATAATTGACCTAGAAGTAGTCACTTTGTGGATGCTGTTTCCATTATTTACTTTGTAGGATTTGACTTTTTTGTGAAACAATTTTATGTTGTTTCATTATACTATAGACTTTATTCATGCATTTACTATCAGTTAATTGAAACAGGATTTGTGAGAAAGATTTAGTAAGAATGAAATTAAAGGTCAAAATAGAGATTCCACTAATCATTGAAAAGTGTTAAGTGATAATATGGAATTAAGAAAATATCTCAGGAGTTCGAGACCAGCCTGAGCAAGAGTAAGACCCTGTCTCTATTAAAAATAGAAAAATTAGCCAGGTGTGGTAATACTTGTCTGTAGTCCCAGCTACTTCGGAGGCTGAGGCAGGAGGATCACTTGAGCCCAGGAGTTCGAGGTTGCCGTGAGCTAGGCTGACACCACGGCACTCTAGTCTGGGCAATGGAGTGAGACTCTGTCTTGAAAAAGAAAAAAAAAGATGAAAATATCCTTTTGATCTTTAATAGCTTGTATAGTTTATAGCACTATGGTACTATTAGTTAAAATATTTAAATGTGAAATAAAATACATACAGCAATATAAAACCAGAAGTCTCAAAAAAAGAAAGTCTCACCACATTAATATGTTTCATATTTCTTTCTAGTACTTCGTGTGCAACATTTTAAATATAAAGTATGTAAATTATCATAACCTAGACATGGCTTTATATTTTTGTGTTTTTTCCTGATAGAAGCATTTTCCTGCATTGCTCGTGTTCATCTTGTTTTTGAGGAAATTGTGTATTCTTTTAAATTGACAAATTATGACCATGTCTAACCAGTCCCCTGTTGAACAATTCTATTTTTATTTTCTTCCTTAACGTAGACTGATACTTTAGTTGTAAAGTTTTATTGCCCAGGGATCATAAAAGTTCTGTCAATCTGATCTCTAACACTCTGGTGCTAGGACCTCCCCTAGTTAACAGATTGATCAAATGACTCCTCATTCTGATTTCTAATATCACATTTAAATAATCTGATGATGGCAGACTCGAGAATAAGTGTCAGCTTCATTTTAAAATGAACTGTGGGCTTCATTTTAAATTCCGTTTATTTTCCAGAGGGCATAAATTAAATTTACTTTGAAAGGCAAATCTTAATTAAAAGTAGAAATAAGACAAGAAACTTCGTGAAGAAAAATAATTCCATTACCAGACAAGAAAATCTGAAATGCACTAACATCATTATACATAAAACGTTACAGAGGCACTTCTGATTGCTTTTCTAAGTGGCTCTGTAGGAATTGAAAAGTAGGTAGGACAGACTAAAAAAAATTAAAACTTGTTGCAGATTTCATTGTCCCCTTTGCCCTTCTCCCCTCCTCATTCGCTTCTTCTCCTGTACCCCTCCTATTCTCTACTTCTTCCTCCAAAATAAAATCAAATCACATCTTGCATTTTTGTGTCATCTTCTTTTTCTTCTGAGGTATAGTGTGATTCTTTGAATATCTTTTTATTCTGACCAATTAGTTACTTATATAAACCCAAAAGTTTTTCACTTTGAAACTACATTTCAAAATTGTGTTATGGTTCAGTGAGTTTTTTTATGAGTTGCTGTGCTTCAAAATAGTTTTCCTTTCAAATTTTATTTTTTTAAGTCTTTGACTCAAATTTCCATTGTAATTTGGTTCATCAGTAAGGATACGTCAAAGTCAGTTTTAGCTTTAAGATGATACTGTGTACTTAACAAAAGCATAACTCTTTTTTTATCCCTCACCCCTTTTTTAAAGGAGTCAGCAGGCGGGGATCTTCAGTCTCCTTTGACACCAGAAAGTATCAATGGGACCGATGATGAAAGGACACCTGATGTGACACAGAACTCAGAGCCAAGGGCTGAACCAACTCAGAATGCATTGCCATTTACACATAGGTACAGATTCAATTCAGCAATCATGATTAAGTAAAGTGTGTAAATGTGGAAGTTTGTTTGGTTTCAGGAACTCTTGCAGTTACAACCTTTCAGTGAAAACTCCAGGTCAGGCTCTTTTTTTCACTGCTTCTGTTAACCTCAGAAAGGAAATGCAGAAAAATTTTGTTGATTTATAGCTGATAGTTGCCTAGATGGACTAGAGTGAACATTTCGCTTATGTGGTAAAAGGAGTACTGAGCTAATTACAGTACCAGTTGTTTTTCAGTGAAACAAAATATTGTAAATTGCTTCTACCTATTTTTCAACATACTCCTTATGAAGTCCCCCTTTGTTAACCTAGTTTCTATTTTTGTGTGTGTTCTTGGAGGTTGTAAGTTGTAATTTTGTAAAATAGCCTTTCCACTCTGAAATTAAGCTTTACCATAGTCTTCGCGGTGATTTCACCTCACCGCATGATTTCACAGAAGGAAACTGGGGGTAACTTCTCGCGTGACCTTGTTAATGTCAATGGCAGATTTATCTTTAAACACAACTAACAGAAGATCAATTTTCACTTGCTTCTGAATTTTAAAAGAATTTGATATTCTGAAAAGGTACAGTTTATCCTAAATGTGTTCTAAACCACTTACATTAATTATGGCCGTACGTGGTATTTTTAGGATGTAAGGAAGTCTATGAAATTGCAGTAATGCAAATGTAAAACAAACACCTATCAGTCATCTGTGTTAATTTTTATTCTCATTTGGAAACTTTTCACTAGTTTCAGTTAAAATTATGAAGACAATTTTCCTTTATTGTACATTTCTTTGGGGGACGAATTTTTTAAAATAAATCAAATTATTTGACATATTAAGAATTGTAAAGTGAGATAGTCATTCCAAACTTTTTCTCATGAGAATTTTTACTTCGATTGAAATTTGTTAACTATCGGGGGCATAAGATAAACATATTAGAGACTAACATTGAGGGACCTCCTGGTCAGGATGAGGAAGAAGAAAAAGTTAGTTAAGGTGTTTTTTAGGAATGAATAGGGAGAGACTGTTCGACTATGAGCCTATTCTAATTTGTTGCTAAAAATCATAATTTTGCATAAAACAGTAGACATTTTGGAGTTATGGATTTCATGCTTTGTTGCAGCATGAACATATTTTCTTTTTATAGCTATAAAGATGACTGAACACATGAAAATTTTTAGTTTCTCTGATCTGAAGACTGTATGTTCACATAGATTTGTTAAACATTCACTCTTTTAAAATATGCAATTACAATTAAAGAATGATGTTATTAGAATGCAGTTTTTAAAAATATTTTACTTATGTTGAGGGAAGGAAATTATATTTAACATGGGCATTTAATAAAGACTGAACTGCAACTAGACATTATTAAATACTTGATTTCTAACACTTAAATTGAGCCATCTGCATTGAATACTGTAGCATTTAGAATTAAGAATTTTTGTATTTAACATTTGTAAAAGCTGTTTCTAGTTTACTTATGCACCTAAAATTTTCTAAGTGTTCAGTATGTAGCTAATCCTTAGCATTTGGAGTTACTATCTAGAATTGGTCTTCTACTGATTTTTCTCTGTTTTTAGGAGTCTAATAGGAGTTACTTTGACTTAAAGATAGAGCTGCTTTGACTACTGGAATTCATAGATTAGCCATGGAAATATTTGACAGAGTTCTGAAAATAAAATTTAGCAGGTCAATTTCAGCTTTTAACTGTGTTAGAGGCATAATGTAACCTTATAGTTTTTCTGATTATTTTAAAAATACTTAACTATAGAATTTCAGAAGACGTTCTCTGAACTCGTTTTGATTTTATATTAAGTAATCAATATTTAAGTAGTTACTTGACTGAAATCAAGATTTCCACCTGAGGCGACAGATTATTTTACAGCTAATGTTAGAATCCCAGAATATCAGAACTAGAAGAGGCCTTGGAGATGGTATAATCTAAGATTTTCCAAACCATGGTAGTTTTAAATAAGCTTAATAGATTATTCATGGCATTCTGAAAGATGAAATATAAAACCAAATGGAAAACATCAGAGTAAAACTCACATTAAGAGTAGAAACTGTTTCAGAAATATACTTGTATATGTATGTGCTGGATTATAGTGTAAAATGTCAAATTTTGAAAGTATGTGCCTTTGGCACGTGGAGACTAAATCCCAGAGGGTAAGTGAGTTGTCCTGGGTCACATAGTTCACTAGTAACAACTGTGAGATTACAGCTCAGCTCTTTAATCCTAGTATATATTGTCAGTTAGTTAACAGTACGTTTTAGCCAAATTCCCAACACAAGTACATTGTTATGTCAGAAAGTTAATAACTATTTCTGTCTTAGGAGACCAATATAGAAATAAGTTCAGTGTTTCATGAATTAGAGACAGAGTGAATATTAAAATAATTTTTATTTAAATCTGACACAAGTAAACTGGATATATATTTTTTCCGATGGCAAAGGAACACAAGTAAAATCTTATGTTTTTAAGGCTTATTTAGACTATTTATTTTGCCGGCCTTAACACATGTTTAAACAAAAAAGAATAAAGAGCAAAAAAAAATTTTTGCCAATATTTCTCTGTTCTGGTTGCTCCCATTTTGTTGTAAATAAGGAGCAAAATTAGTAGAATGTGTTTCAAACAAAGACGGGGAATGTAGGGAGTGGTGATCTAGGCAGTCAAATTAATTAAGAGTTGACTGTAGTAATAGCTATTTAGCAAGCCATTTGTGCTCTTCTTAAAATTCAAATTTTATGCCTGAATCTCATGAATTTATTAATTAACATACCAAAAGCAGATCCTGGTTTTCATTTAGCTCTGAAAATTTTAGTAATGTGGTTAGTTTGTTCTTTATTCTTTGTAAGTTTTGTTTGTTTTTAAAAAATTATCACTTAGCTTTAGACAAATAAGAGTTTTTACTATTTTTTATTTTTAATATAACCTTTTATTGTAAAAATTTTCAAATATATTTGAGAGAGAATACTATAATAAACCTTTGTGAGCATATTACCCATCTTCAACAGTTATGAAAAAATGGCCAGCTTTGTTTCATCTCTACCCCCACTTACTCCTACCACTATGTTGTTATTAAAACAAATCCCAGACATAATTTTATCCACAAATACTTTTTAAAATTACTTTTGAACTTTTCAAAAACTTACTAAGCTATTATGACTTTTATATTATATATGATTCAGTGCCATTGCAGGTTACCTTTAATCATTTACCACTTTCTTTGATTTGTAATTATGCTGCTAAACTAAATTTTAAATGTAGGGGCTGCTAATACTCCTTAATCAAGTGCTATAGTACTGTTTTATGTCCTTGTCATAAACTATGCAAAAAAATTCTCATTAAGTAAGTTTCAGTGAATTAATACTTTTTTAGTGTACTTATTTAAATTCTTTAAAAAGTTGAGGGTTACGTAAAAAAAGGCAAATCATGAGAATGAAATGCTTACTAATTTTTTTAGGGAAGTGTTATTAAATTTTATCTAAATTGCTGTTTCTTTCTAAAAAAATATTATTTTTTCAATCTAAATGATAATATTGTGGTAGGATTGAGCCAGGTATATACTCTGGCCCACTGAAGTCTTCAGGGCATCCTTTGAGACCACAGTCAATTAGCTATACACCAAGTAAAGTAGCTATATATTAATAGATTAGTATGTGCATATGGGGGAAGGCTTTGTTCTCTCATTTCAGGAAATTGTTTCACAGCATCAGCTGTGTCGCATTCTAGAATTTACTTGTTACTTCTTACAAATAATAAATAATAGGGTTTTTAAAAAACATTTAAAACCACCTAAAATTCTCCTGGAAATAGTTAATTTTATAGTATTCCAGTGCTGTTGGAATGTAGTACTGAAATGTAATACGGAAAACCAAAAGTTTTTGTTCATCTGTTACGATCTTAGGATCCTCACATATGCAGTACTATATCAATAAGTAACTGTGATCATAGTTTTGAGAGTTCAGAACAGATATATATATACATTAGCCATTTGTGAACCTGTTTTTGTACTGATAAATTCTAATAACAGTTTGATTACCTTAATGGAAAATAGACTCTTTTAAACACTGAGTATATTTGGATTCTTCTAATGTTAAGATAATGTATTCTCATGGTGCTTCTAGAATTTATGGATTCTGTGGATACTGCATGTATCTTCTGTTAAAGAGATTTTTCTGCCACTTCATGTGTTTCCAACAGATATTCATTAAAGGTTATATGCAGAAATGTTACTTTCTAGTATATTGGTTTTGCTTTAAATCAGTATAGCTACAATTTTCCCAAAACTTATGACATCTGTGTGGGTTCACTCCATTTGTATTTGTTAAAGTTTCATTCATTATCAAAGTTTCAGAAAGCCACTACTTTAAAACTGTGATTAGGGATTTCTGTACAATTTCAAAAACTAAATTTCTTCGGAAATTTTACACACCCATTTTAACTCAAGTGAAAAAACACCAAAATAAAAAAAAAGTATGTTTAACAAAACAAGTTAAAATACAAAAAAGGGCTTTATCTTGAATTAAATACAGTTTATACTTTGCTTTGAAGATGATACAAATATGAAAAAAGTGAATGGCTGTTAAGAATTCCGAGGTGCTATTTTCTCCACACTGTAGCATCTGTTTTCCTTTTTGTAGGTAGTAAGCAAAACTTAGATTATAGTAATGAACTAAAGTAGAGATAATTTCTGTGGATAACTTTTGTTTGGATAAGACTGTGTGTGTAAACCTGGGACTTGATTTTACAAGAAATAACTTTATTGTTGATATAATTGCAGGTGAAAAATTTAAGTTGTAGGATTCTTTTTATTGCTAAAATCATAATTGACTTAAATATCATTATTTTTCCACCATCAAACCTCAAAAATTAGATTAGTTTTTTCAAAATGAATTTGAAGGCAAAGACAATTTGTGAGAGATCATACCTCAACAATTTAGAGATGTCAGAATTTCCTTTACCATAATTGTGAATAGAGCATTTTATAAGAAGTGTTATAGTAATTTGGTAATAGATACTGTTCTGTATTATCTGGAAATTGAGAAGCAATTTATGTATAAAATAAGATACAATAAAAATATAGTTTAGTGACAAAGAGTGTTTATTAGCTTTCTGAATAGATATACTTAGATTTCGTATCTTGAATTTTTAAAGAATTAACCTTTATTCTCTTCTAAAGTCTTCTAAAAGATTTTGAGGCTGATGTTAAACTTTGCTGGAGCATTGTGTCAGGAATTATCACTTGATATGGGTTATTCACAAGAGGAAAAATACTGTTCTTTATGTGAGATAAAGACATTACTTCCAGTGGGGATTAGACCCTTTCCCACCTCTGCCTTGCTGTTATTACTAATGGGAAAGAACGTTCATCAGTCCATTCCTAGTGATCGTCAGCTTCTGTTTTCAAGATGACTGGCTGGAGTTAGGTATGGTCATTTGCTGTGGAACAGATTGATACTAGATTGATTATGATCTCTTCCCTGGGGTGGGCTTTTTAAAATTGCTTTTTTCTCTCCATTTCTGTTCTTAGTATACCACAGTGGGGAAGGGAGGGAGGTATGTGATATGGATAGTTCTTCTCTAGGATGTAGGGAAAATGGTTTTTCTTTGAATTTGGCTTTTTATCTTTCTTCTTACCAGAGGCATCTAGTTCCTTTACCAGAGTAGTAAAGCCCAAGATAAAGGTGTGAACCTAGGTAGAGGCCAGGCAAGCCACGTGAGTGTATGAAATTTGTGGTACATATGACAGTAAGGAATGGTGAGGTGTATGATAAAGTGGAGTATACAGGTTCATCTAAAGACAGTAAAGTTTTTTAAAATGAAGCCAAACAGGGATGTAGACTAGGTAACCCATCTGGTTTCTAGTCTGGACCTACAAAAGGAATCTTTGTAACCAGTGGGCCCAACTCTTGTATCAGGAGGGGATAGCACGTTAGATGCACATTTCATATGGAAAATAAGCTGGCAAATAAGTCAGTGACATGTATTGAAAGTAGTCATGCTCCAGGGACTGTCTTCCTTGTAGAATGTATAAAATGTTGATATGACTAAACAGTTGAAATAAAGGTACATTTTACTTTTGTTTTCTTTCTATCAGTTTGCCATTTTTCATTGCTGTTTAGTTTGTCCATATATCCAGTGTTGACAAATTGTTAATTTTTATGGCTGTCATGAATTGAAGTCTAATAGTTGGTATTAGAACTTTGGACATTGAGGGAACTTTAGTTATTACATAGTCCAGCCACTTCCTTTTACAGAGGAAGCAATTCCAGAGAAAAGATACTCATTAACGCTGTTTGCTAATGGCTAGGTAGAGCAGAGACGTTTCCAGAGGCATTGATCATTAGGCTCTATCCTGGGGAAGGCAGTCCTTCCTCTACTAAACTCCAACAAGGGTTGTTGCCTGCGTCACTTTTCAGATACTTATTATCCCAGCTTTTATCATTGTTCAACACGTGTACTGTTACTTGTTTAACTCTGCCACTAGATTCTTACCTTCTGGACTAAGCCTCATCCACTTGCATTTTTGCCTACATAGTTTCTAGCCAATTTAGGTACATTATAGATAATGCATAAATTTGTTGAACAAATAAATGCATATGCTTTTCCTGTTACTGAGATGACAAAGAGGGACAAATAAGTTGGCATAACTCAATCGTAAGCATCAAAAATATACCATATGTTAAGTGGGGCTAACAAAGATACTAATTTGAGGAATAATTAGTGTCATAATTTTAGCAGGATCCACTTAGCTGTTAATGCTCACATTACTATTTTTATAACAGCTTTATTGAAATATAATTTACATACTAAATTATCTATTTAACATGTACAATTCAGCAATTTTTAGTAGTTTCACAGAGTTGTGCAACAATCACCATGGTGAATTTTAGAACACTTTCATTACTTCCCCCCAAAAAACCCTGTACCCATTAGCAGTCACTCTCCACCCCCTCATTCGCCTTCCCCCTACCCGAGGCAACCACTAATCTACTTTCTGTCTCTATAGATTAGCCTATTCTGAACATTCCATAAAAATGGAATCATATGATACGTGGTCTGTTGTGACTGGCTTCTTTCATTTGCATGTATTTTTAAAGTTCGTCCATGTTGTAGAATGTGTCAGTACTTCATTTCCTTTTATTGTCTAATATAATATTATTGTGTGGATATACCATAGTTTATTTGTCCATTCATCAGTTGATAGACATTTTGGCTTCTACTTTTTTGAGAGTTCCACTGTTATTATGAATAATGCTGCTATAAACATTTGTGTATGAGTGTTTTTGTGGACATATGTTTTCATTTCTCTTGGGTATATACCTAGGAGTGGAATCACTGGATCACATGGTAATTCTTTGTTTAACCTTTGGTTAAAGTGTTTTGCAAAGCAGCATTTTACATTCCTTCCAGCCGTGTATAAGGGTTCTAGTTTCTCCACATCATCACCAACACTTGTATTGTCTTTTTTACGACAGCCATCCTGGTTCAACGTGCAGTGGCATCTCATTGTGGTTTTGATTTGCATTTCCTTGATAGTTAATGATGTTGAGCATCTTTTCTTGTACTTACTGCCCACTCTCGTGTGTCTTCTTTGGAGAAACAGCTTTTCAGATCCTTTGCCCATTTTTAATTAGATTGCTTGTCTTTTTGTTGTTGAGTTGTAGAAGTTCTTTATATATTCTAGTTGTTAGCCCCACACCAGATAAATGATTTGTAAATATTTTCTTCAATTCTGTGGGTTGTCTTTTGACGTTTTTGATATGCTTTGCAGCACAAAAGTTAATTGTAATTAAGTCCAATTCATCTATTTGTGTTGTTGTTGTTGCTTGTGCTTTTGATGTCCTTAGAAATTATTGCCTAATCCAAGGCCACGAAGATTTACAAAGTCTACATTATCTTCGAAGAGTTTTGTAGTTTAAGCTCTTACATTTAGATCTTTGATCCATTTTAAGTTTGTGTACGATGTGAGATAGAGGCCCATCTGGAGCCAGTTGTTTCAGCAACATACGTTGAAAAAGACTACTTTTTACTCATTGAATTGTCTTGGCATCCTTGTTGAAAGTCAGTTGACTGTAAATGTGAGGGTTTATTTCTGGACTCTCAATCTATTCTATTGATGTATCTGATGCCAGTCCTACACTGCCTTAATTACTATAGCTTTGTGTAGTAAGCTTTCAGATTGGGAAGTGTGATTCCTTTAACTTTGTTCTTCCTTTTTAAGATTTCTTTTACTCTTCAGAGTCCCTAGAAATTCCATGTGAATTTCCTTGTTGATTTCTGCAGTGAGACTGGTTGGGATTCTGACAAGGATTGTGTTGAATATTTAGACCAGTCTGGATCATATGGCCCTCTTAGTGTAGCTCTTTTGATCTATAAACATGGGATTTTTTTTCATTTATTTAAAGCTGCCTTAATTATTTTCAACCATGTTTTGATTATAAATTTTCCATTTCTTTTGTTAAATTTATTTGTATTTTATTTTTTGATGCTATTACAAGTAGAATTATTAATCTCATTTTTGAATTGTTCATTGTTAGCCCATAAAAATACAATTGATTTTTGAATAGTGATCTTGTATCCTACTAATTTGCCGAACATATTTATTAGTCTTAATAGTTTTTTAGTAGATTCCTTAGGATTTTCTATACACAAAATTATGTCACCTGCAAATAGAGACAGTTTTACTTCTTTCTTTCCAATCTGGTCAAATCTGGGTAATTGGGATATCCATCACCTCAAACATTTATCCTTTTTTGTGTGTTGGAAACATTTCAAATCTCTTTTAGTTATGTTGAAATATGCAACACATTATTGTTAACTATAGTTACCCTATTGTACTACCAAACACTGGATCTTATTCCTTCTATCTAACTGTATTCGCGTACCCATTAACCAACCCTTCTTCATCTCTCCTTCCCCACTACCCTTCCAAGCCGCCTGTAACCACCATTCTATTCACTACTCCATGAGATTAATTTTTTTTTTTTTTTTTTTTTTTTTTTTTTTTTTTAGCTCTTACATATGAGTGAGAACATGAGCCTGGCTTATTTCACTTAACATAATGTCCTCCAATTCCACTAATGTTGTTGCAAATGACAGGATTTCATTCTTTTTATGGCAGAATAATATTTCATTTTGTATATATACCACATTTTCTTTATCCATTCACCCATCGATGGACACTTAGGTTAATTCCATATCTTAGCTATTGTAAATAGTGCTGCAATAAGCATGGTAGTGCAGATATATATCTCTTTGATATACTAATTTACTTTCTTTTGGATATATACCCAGTAGTAGAATTGTTAGATCATACGGTAATTCTATTTTTCAATTTTTGAGGAACCTCCATGCTGTTTTTAATCGTGGCTATTCTAATTTACATTCTCACCAACAGTGTATAAGCATTCCCCTTTTCCTGTATCCTCACCAGCATTTGTTATTTTCTGGCTCTTTGATAATAAATCCAAATTTTTTTAGTCTCACTTATCTGGGGCACCAAAGGATTTTTTTTTTTTTTAATTTTTAAATTTCCAACAATAGAAGTTCTCCATGACACCTAATATGAAACCTTAGACATAGTTACGGAGAAAGATTCCCTTCCTAGCTGCACTGGCGTCTATAACATGAGGTTAATGGAACTGCATGTTAGTAAGAGTGTCTTTAGACAGCATATTTGATCCAGTGGCTTAATAGTTTTTATAATTGGATCATTCTAGGGTATGCTTTAGTCACAAGCTAAGTTACTATTAAAAGGACCACCTAAAGCCTCTCTGTCGCTATGAAATCATAGAGATATAGAGAATGTATATTAGTAATTTGTTAAATTATGTGAAGAAACCATATCATGGGGTGTCACCTGAGTCCAAGAACACTGCTACTATGTGGTAGTCATACCTTTTCAATTTACTAAGGTGTAGATAAACTGTTCTGTCATTATTGCATATGGTCATAAAGTCTTCAGTTCCATAGCAAGTAAGGTAGCTAGCTGATCTTTAACTGTACTTTATCTTAGAAGTCTCGAAACCCATGGGACCAACTAGATTGTCAAGCCCTGAACTAATACTAGACATATTATCTTTTGGGGTTTTGTTTGTTTGTTTTTTGGTTTTGGGGTTTTTTTGAGAGATAGAGTTATTGCGGGCAGTAAGGGATAAAGAGAAAACATCACATACCTAAATAGACTCTCTTTCCTTTCCCCCATTACCACTTTTTAAAAAATTTCTGCTTGAACATTTTTTCTTTTTGTGGAAAGGTTGGCCTCTTTGCTCCCTAACATCCTGATGACTGGATGGTTTTTTTGAAAGTCAGAAAAGATCAGTTCTCCAAGTTAGATTTTTTTCCCCCTACTGTGGAGACAGCCTGTTTTTCTTGGTGAATGACTTCTGTGACCACCTTTAGTTTTGGAGCTTGGAGTCACCATTTCCCATGGAAGAAGAAGATCTGCAGTTTATCCTAATTGAAAAGATGCAAATAGATTGGGAGAGAGTAACTAACATGGAAGAAACATGAAAATTTAAAAAGATCCAATCATCACAGTTTTAACTTTGAAGAGTCAAAAGAAGTAGTACCTTTGAAGAAGACTCTTAACTGCTTGAAGTCCTGTGTGTGCCTAGATTGCATTTAAGCTATCTCCATGTAGAGGAAGAGAAAATGACTTGGCGTGGCATCTCATGTTTTGCTCCTTTGGCAAAGTGCCGTTATACCTGCTCCTAATTTTCAGAAGACTTAAAAGCCCTTGATGGAGAAAAAGTTCTGTCGTGAATCAAAATAGCTGTTTTTCCTGATAAAGATAGTGAAAAATAAGCAATCTAATCTTCTTGGACTTCTAAGTGGAACTGGTTCATAGATTCCATTTCTTTTAAGAGTTCAAAGCATAGCCATTTTTCTACATGTAATCTGATACTCATATCTTGGTCAATTTCATTTGTTGTCATATGGGAACACTTAACTCCCTACCTCACAGGGATGTTGTGAGGCATATTTAAATGTTCCTAAGAAAAATTTAGAAATAATAACTCTTGCCTGTCTCTTTGTTGATAGTTTCTCTAATCATAAGATTTTGTTTATTTTGAAATTTACAGATGCTTTCCCATAGTTATGAATGGATATTAGGTAACATTTTAAAATGGAAGATAATGAAGTTGTATTTGATTTATCAACAAATATCTTGTATAAAGAATAATTTATATGCAACGTTGCATTGATTTTTCTTTTAATTCAACTAAGAGCTTTTATACAATTAAAGAAAAGCTAAAGTAAAAATGTCTGGTTTCCCCTTTTATTTAGTTAGGATTTAATTATTCATACCTCTTATATAAAGGGTAACCCAACTTATCAAATTTTAATGATAGAAAATGAAAAATACAGTCTGGGCACAGTGGCTCATGCCTGTAATCCTAGCACTCTGGGAGGCTGAGGTGGGAAGATCACTTGAGCTCAGGAGTTCAAGACCAGCCTGAGCAAGAGTAAGACCCTGTCTATACAAAAAATAGAAAAATTAGTGTATTACAGATGCATGGTGTTATGTGTCTGTAGTCCCAGCTCTTCCAGAGGCTAAGGCAGGAGGATCACTTGAGCCCAGGAGTTTGAGGTTGCAGTGAGCTATGATGCCACTGCACTCTAGCTGGGGTGACAGAGTAGGGCTCTGTCTCAAAAAAAAGAAAGAAAGAAAGAAAATGAAAAATACAATGAAATACAGTTTAAAGAAAAAAGCAAAAAATCTTAGAAACAGGTTCAAGTGTATAGCAATGTCCAGAATTCAGACTTTGATAAACACTGAGTAAAACTTTGTTATTAGGTAGTGGTGAAATCTTAGTACTATTTTTATTAAAAATAGGATTACTTGTAAGAATAGAGATTTGATAAACACTTGTTTCACATCCCAGTAAAAAGATCAAAAAGAAAGTGCTCATCTACTAAATAAGGGGAAAATATTTACATATGAGTTGAAATTCACACATAGAATATTCTTAATAGCCTGAAGAATTTGGTTTCATTTGTACAATTTCATTTTTATAACATATTTTGGTAAGTAATTGTATAATATTTTCTGTTCCACATAAATTAGTCAACCAATTTTTTCAAGACAAAGCTTGAAGATAGCACGTGAATTATCAGATAATGGCTCCCACAGCCAACCTTTAAAATTGCTATCAAATCTCTGCTTTCTACTGTTTGTTCCTACTGAGTTATAGTATTAAAAGACAATTCAAAGTGAATTTAGATATTGAAGCTTATAATCTGATATTTGTAAGCAAATACTTTAAAATGTCTTTTCTAAAATTGCCATGTTAATATTGAAGTGATTGCTTTATAACTTCTTCTATATGCTGTCAAAAAAGGAATGGACATAGTCCTAGGTTAGGAGTGTTGCAATCAAGAAAGCATTTGAAATCAGAGTGTTGCATTTTTGTATGCCTCACTTTGCAAAAAATGTAATAGCTTTAGATGAGCCTTGTGCACATCACCAGAGACCCAGCTACTCTTGCTGTTGTATACATCACAAAATCCACTCATTTTTTGTTTAGCTTGTTAACTTATTAAACTTGTGTAGGAATGGGGAACTATAAAAGAGACCTTTATTTTGCTAACTCAGTTTGTCCCTGTAGTTGCTCCTTCTTTTAATACTTTCATGGTTTGCTCTCATTTAAGCATTTTATGTATATATTCGTATCTACTGTTAATACAAATGATATAAATTGGTCCATGGGGTAGTATTCTTTATTGAGCATTTAATATTGACTTTATTAAACTTTATTCATATATGTTTGAATACTGCAGCAAGAATAATATTTTGGAAATTCTAGTCTCATGCAAAAAGTAAACAGTGAGCTAGTTTGAGGATAATCAGGAAATTATTGATAAAAATTTTATGTATAAGCATTAATAAAAATAAAGCTCTTTTAAAAATAATTCTGAACCTGGTTTCTCTTACCCTTACTGGGTTTTCTTAATACCAAAAATGGAATCTAATATCAGAAAGTTATTTTTTTATTAAAATATTTAGAGAAAGGGTGCTTCCTCCCCAAAATACCATAGCATCTAATACAGTATATGTGTTCTTCTAGCCAATTATTATAGAAAGCAAATATTAAAGTTAGTGAAGATGTGCTTTAGAAATAATGAAGAAATATAATAGTATTAGTCATTACCTTAACAGTATTACTTTCCTGGTATTTAAAACTTAGAAGGGCTTTCTTCTATCATTTCCTATTTTGTTATGAGGACAGTTTATAGACTGCATTCTGAATGTGATTAAATTCAGCAGAGAATAATTTCCTGGGAGGAAATGTGGATAATGTAATAGTTATCATCATTTTGTTGGTTTCTAAAAATACAACACTTTATCATCATCTCCCTCTCAAAAATAAAAGGATTGTACTTGGGTTCTTCTGGCTATGCCACCAGTAGTATTCACTTGAGCAAATGACTTCATCCCTTTGAACTACAGTTTCCTCATCTATTAACTAAAAGTGGTGAGTAGGTAGATAATGATTTCTAAATCCCTTTCTCGTAATTATCTTAAAGTGATCCTGCCTTTGGTCTAGGAAATGAATAAGATGGTTCTCTTGTGGTCTTCTGTGGCTGAGTATGAGATTTAGGGCTGACTTAGCAAGACACTGGTAATGTTACTGTGCTACATGAAAGAACCCGTTATGTAAGGCAGATTAGCCATTTCTGTCTTTAAAAAGGACATTAGGAAAAAGTAGTGTCCTGTACTTTTGCATTATGTGCATACATAATTAAAATTACTCAAATTCCTTCCAGACGGCACTATAGATTCAAAACGTGTGATCTATCAGTTACTACTTTTCAACAATAGAGTAATTTAAAATCAGAGCATTAACACAAGCTAGCATAATGTTATAATATCCTGGAATGAATTACTATAAAATAAATTTCTGGACTATAATGCTATTTAATCACTAACTTGTAGATTAAAAGTAGATTAATAACTAGACTTACAGGCTGAATTAAATCTTCTATTCTTGGAAGTGGATTTTAGTAGTATTAAATCATAACCAACAAACAGAAAAAAACTTGTTCTGTCTAGTGGCTCTCTTTGAAACATGATATCAACCAATGGAAAATGGTAAAGTGATATATGCCGTTTTGGGAAAAGCAAGATGTAAGCATTTAATAAGTGATATACTATACTTGGAAATAACAGTATAGACATTTAGCACTTCAGCTTCAAATAGTATTGTTTGATATCTGAACGTATAAGTCACACCTTGTAGTTTAATGTAAGTTCTAGACTAATTTATAGGAAAGAAAAGCAAAAAGGCCCAGGAAGAATGCTCCTTGCTTTTAATTCACTGACATTCAGTGATATCAAATGAAAGATCATCTTTCTTGTTGTTCTTCCTTAAGAAATCATCTTGTAAGAGTCAATTTATTTAGCGATTTCAGTTCAAAACTCTGAATGCTGGGCTATGTGCACTCTCCGTAGTACTTCTAAAGATTAGGTGGCATGGTGAATATGGAAGTCCATTAAAGGGCCTACTTGGGTTTATGTTCAATCCTATGTTTTTATGATTTTTTATTTTTTCATTTTATCTCTGTTCTACAATTGTCTCATGAGAAGTAGAACAGATACAATTTCTGATTTTTCAGAAAAAGTCTGAAGCATGAGGAAGTTAGGGAATTTTTCTAATATCTGTAGATACTAGAATTAGAACTTGACCCCAATCCTTTGCTTCTCGGCCTCAATCTTTCCCTAACCTGTCTTGAAGAAATTTTAAGTCATACGGAAACCAAATTTCAAGAAGATGATAATTAACAATACTTATTCATTATTTGTCACAAAAATAAGTTATACCTAGCACTCTGGGAGGCCGAGGCGGGCGGATTGTTTGAGCTCAGGAGTTCGAGACCAGCCTGAGCAAGAGCGAGACCCCGTCTCTACTAAAAATAGAAAGAAATTAATCGGACAACTAAAAATATATAGAAAAAATTAGCTGGGCATGGTGGCGCATGCCTGTAATCCCAGCTACTGGGGAGGCTGAGGCAGTAGGATCGCTTGAGCCCAGGAGTTTGAGGTTGCTGTGAGCTAGGCTAACGCCACGGCACTCACTCTAGCCAGGGCAACAGAGTGAGACTCTGTCTCAAAAAAAAAAAATAAATAAAAAATATATAAATCTTTAAAATTTGTAGTCAAAATTTACCAGTGAATATTGAGTCTGTAGTCATTTAATTAATTTCAGAACATACTATGCATTTAAGTCAAATATGGTCCTGTTTGTTTTATAATTATTTACATTGACAAATAGCAAGGTTTAGCGTGTATGCATATTATGTATGTATGTGTACTCATAATATTCTTGATTATATAACTGATAGGTCATATTTGCAAAGCAAAATTATTAGGGAATCTTAGAGTTGGGCAATTTACATGAGTTTAGGCCACAGTAAACTTACGTTATATTCTTTCTTTCCTTTTTAGTCTATGGATTTAATAATATAGCTGTGTTTACTAATATAGCTGTGTTTAATAATATAGTTGTGTTTACTAACTAGTTGGCTAAAGGTTTTAGTTCTGCTTAGAGCTAAGCTTTATGTTTCTGAAACCCTCACAGCATCAGCAAGCATTTGAAACATTTGTCCTAAAAATTCTCAGAGTTGGGTGTCAGGGCATGGCAACCCTACAAGGGCCTTGTAACAAAAGTCATTTCTTGGGAGCAGCAAGTTGAAACTTGCAACATAGCTTCAAAAGTATTCTGTTAAATATGGTCATAGACCCTGAATGGTTCAAAAGTAGGTTTTAAATTTTACTTGAAGGTAAGGAGGACAAAAGTAGGTCTGTTGTAAACCAGTGATTCTGAAACATATCCGGAGGCTGGCAGCAGTTGGAAGGCATGATTATCTTTGTGGGGTGTCTAATATGTATGTGTGTATACAGGTATAGTCACATGGATTGGAAATCATTTAACAAGTTATGTGTGTAAAATCACTGTGAGTTCATACACATAAGCAATCAGTGATCAAACTAAGCATGACCAGCTCTTTCGGGCAGTTATCCATGCATAGGTCCATTTTAATACTCATTAGTTCAGAATCATTTATGGACATGTCTTTGTGCCAGTGCAAAGGTGAATAAGATTGCCCTCAAGGAGCTTCATGAGGCAGTAGAATATATAAGCGGTGTGGATGACGCAGAGGTAGTGATCCATCAGGTGCTCTGGAAACTCCAAAGAGCCCCCAAGTTCTCTTCACGACTATTTCAATACTTTTATCTTACAATTCCTGTACACTCCCTTTACAAATATTTGGGTGCCACGCAACGTGAATACATCAGTGAACCAAAAAGAAGTCTCTGGTCTCATGATGTTTAACACACTGACTGCCACACTAGAAAAAAAATGTTTTTCCCTGGACCACAGTGTCTTATTATGAAAATAGAATAAACATTTTGAAGACAAAACGATCCTTTCTAATTTAATGAAAAATTTGTTATTTTTTATTGTTTCTCTGCATGAGTTATATGCAACTTGAAAAACAGTTCCCGTAGCTCCCAAGGTGAAGAGACGTGTGAGGTACATATGCTTCACAAGGCCCTGGGCTCAAAACTAGCATGAGTCAAATACAACTCACATGGCAGTTAATGTGTTAAACTTGGGAGGGGAAGTAAGAGAAGTAATCACATAACTGTATAATTACTGTTATGAAAAGTGTCATGAAAGAAAACATCAAAGTGAGGGGAAGAGGTGGTGGTATGGCTGGGTCATAAGAGTAGACCTCACACATCACTCATCCTGCCAGTGAACAGAAGTTGGCCTAGTAAAGTGGGGAGGGAGCCCACAGGCAGAGGGAGGGGCATCTGATTTGGCCTTGAAGCAGTTAGGTGTTTAGTGCCCTCATCTGAGGTCATGGTAGTAACAAGTAGGAAAAAATCTATAGAGAATGACTAGGATGGAATAAATGAGAGGATTGTTTACTACTTAGTTTTGAGAGTAAGGGAATAGGAAGAGATAAAAATATTTCTAGTTTACTAGCCTATTAGCTTCTTGAGAACAATAGCCATGCTTATGCATACTTGAATCCCACCGTCCGGTAAAGTACTTGACACATAGATGTGCAATAAACATCTGTTGAATCGGGTAATTGGCTAATTTTTCCTTATTAGATTTTTTTCCCCCTGCAGTTAAGGTAGAAAGTCCTTGATGATGAAAGAGATGTCTTATACATCTATGTCCTCCAAAATATTAGATACATAAAAGACAATAAATACTGTTGATTTATTATATTTAGTTCATTGATTGCTTGAATTAAGTTGAGAAATTATGCAAACTGATAGCCTGTTTAGTTATACATGACCATCAAAATACTAGCATTACATGTCTAAATTAGAAATGCAAACCTTAATGCAGATAGAAAATGAACTAATACTTATTTTATTATTTTATATCTTTCTTTTCCAAATGAAACCCAAGAGTCAAAATATGTAAGCGCCCAAATTTTATAGAATTTGTCCTGTGGTGCTCAACTGCTAAAAATTTTGAGAAAGAGCTACTTCTGACTGTTATAAATCCAGAATATCGTTTAGCACTGTTAAGATCCTCTGTGAATATAGTGTTAAGTACTTGAATGGAATCTAAGTTTTTCATTATTCCTGAATTTCTTTATTCACTTATAGAAATGCATCTGAAAGAGTAATTTACTATGAAAAGATTAACATTTTTTAGGTTGCATATGAAATTTTCCATAAGTCATTTTAATGTAATTCTTGAAGAATACTCAGCATGGCAGCTAGACTTCCAGATCTGTATTTACGTAGAGTTTCTCCTGAGGCTTTAGTTTGTTTTCTGTAAATCAGGAATAATCACAGAGATGTAATTTAACGGGTTGAAAGATGAGGGGAAAAAATCATCAGTCATCACAAGTTCATAAAACTAGGCATTTTACATAAGCAGTTCACTAATTGGTGAACATAATGTATACGATACAAGCTCCTCTCAAGCTTTGGGATATGTGGTCATTTGAGATGGTTTTCTAAAAGCTGTTAATAAACCAAGTAAAATCTTCAGAAGCACATTTTAGGACTAAGAACCTAATTTTAGTGGAATCCGTGTTCATCTATAAAAAGAAGCCTAGCGAAGAGCCTGAAGCAGTTCCACAGATATTTACATTCATATGTGTTATGAAATTATTTGCTTTTCGTATAAATACAGGCAAAGCATGCAGTCATCCATCTCCACAAAGTCATGTCTTTCAATTTCGTGTATTAATGATATGGATGTCTATTATTTTCATATCCTCAAAAAGAAATGTAAATATCCTTCCTACTGTATTAGTCCATATTTGTAGCCACTCTCTATTTTGAAATATGTTTTACAAATTTTGCTGTGATGTTTTAAGGCCTTTGGAACAATAATTTATTTCTATTTAATCCGTACTTTACCAGACTATTCAAGGATTTGGTCCCAACTTTTCATTTCTGATTAGTATAATCTTATTATCACTAATTTTTGTTAATTCATATTTCAAACTAGTTGAAAAATTGCTATCTATTTTTTAGTGATCTCTGCATGGCATTCTCACAACTTTATATATATAACTGCATTCAGCCAGTTGTAGATTATCCATAAGGTATGGAGCAGAAGAATAGCACATGTGAAAAAAAACATAGTTCAGTTGGAAAAACCTTAAGGCAAGAGTCTTAATTCAAGTCCAGGCTCTTTTTATTTTATGGAAGACAAAGTCCCCATATATTATAGCATTTGGATTTAATAGTCTGTGTTAGTTAATTCACACTTAGTTTTAATGAAGCTTAGTATATAAATTAAGCCCATTTATGGTCCAGATATATGTAACAATTTGACACAAAGAAAAATCCTCAAAGTCACAGACTACAGAAGAGGGTGTATCATCAAGGGAAACTGAGTTTTTGTGATGAATATGCTCAAGACTGTCACTGTTACCTAAAAGACAGCAAAGCAAATATCCTGCTAAAAGAGATTTCACTTGTATTATCTTCCTGTAGCTAAAGTGGTGACTCTTGCTAAACTAATCTAGAGTTAGAGTGCAACCAGACTTCATCACGTTGGCCAGTAAAGTTAGTTCTCAGAGATATGAGGCTTTTGCTTCCCTCCAAACTGATCAGGAAGGCTTTAGAAGGGAAACCAAAAAATCCTCTCTTGGTAATAGCCAAGCAATCAATAGTGGACTAAGCCATTATTAATTCTGAGCTTTTGTTATCATCTCCCCTTCCTTAGTGCTCATTTGCGTAATACTTTTGATCTGGCCCTTATCTTCACATATTATTTACATAGTTTCTATATGCATTAAATAAATAAAGTTGGTGATGATTCTGCTAATAATAGAAACAAGTAAAATTTTGTTCATGCTATTACTCAAACATTTAAGTAATTTAAAGTTATATCTTTTGATTCTGGCCTCCTTTTCAAAAACAACTTAAAACTGAAATGTAAAAGTTCTCTGATTCTGAGTACCAAATAGTGGCCAATGAAATTATGTTATTACTATTTTCTAAAACATACAAAGTTTTCATGACAGGAGATTGAGAAACAGAGGTTTTACTATAAAATAATCCATATATTTTTAGCCACTTTTAGCCTTGATAAAATCTCTGTAAATCATTTTTTCAATTCTGCCAGTACCTAGAGTGATTTATTTTATTTATAATGTTTTTCTCCAACAATACTACATGTTGTGCTACACAATTTTTTAGGGTGAATTTTCCTTACGTGACCTACCTTGCAAAGGAACAGATGTATTTCAGCCTTCAAAACTAAATCAGATTATAGATGGACAGATAAAATTATTCATTTCTGTCTTGAATAGATTAAAATGATTATAATGCTATTACCCTATAAAAGAATAGGCTTGAAATTAATTGATCTCACTCTTTGCAAAAGATAGATGTATATTCATCAGAGTTGAAAGAAACATAATTTTTTATTTAGTATGTAAGGCTAGTTTCCTGAAGACATCTTACCAGTAGGATAATCTAACATCATGCTGTGAATAAATTTCCAAAGAAAGTTTTCAGTCAATGGTCAGGGTTTTTTTTTTTTTTTAAAGGGAAATCACCACAAATATTGACATGTATGAATATAGTAGATACATAATTCACAGTATCACCTTGGGTCAATTCTTTTTTCTTCTCACTTAGGAACTAGCATTCGATCCACTGAATAGCTTTTTATTCCCTCCCCTCATTTCTGACTTCCAACCCTCCAGATTCTCTGATGTAGGAAAACTATGATTTATGTTAAAATATTTAAAACACTGTAAAGCAGTTTGAGCCTTTCACAGATATCTTTGAGCAAGAAGTTGGTACCCACATTTACCTTAAAAATAATAGGCTGCATTAAATTGTCAAAAGGAATCTCTTTAGAGGCTTTAGAGCATCGTAGGTACGAGGTGGTAGTGAGAATATAAGGTGGAAGTGAAACTGAGACCCCTTGTATAGCCACAGCTACATTAGGACACATGGCAAAGACCACAGAAGGCACTATGCCAGCCACGCAAGCAGTGCTCAAATGTTAGCACACGTTACAGTACAGAACCACCTACGGTGAGAGCTACTCATCAGCACATAGAAATGCTAGGAGCACAGTTACAGAGGCCAAGGCATTTCTAAGGGCCGCTTATGTGACTCTTCATTATAGTGAATAAAAATGGAGGTAGAGCTAGATTTTTTTGTGCTCTCTAAAGTCATATGGGAAACTGTGCACCAAAGTGTAGGATGTTTTTACGAGGTACACACAATGTAGTTCAGATTCAGGTTTCAGTGCTTCCCCTCTCCCCTCTCACAAGCAAAAATCAACCATACCACTTTTGGGAATCATTTCTGTTTACTTATATTCTCCTTAACTTGCTAAATTCATTGAGGTCTATAGCAAAGGTTTAAACTTGTTGTAAATAATATATCTGTAGTACTTAAGGATGATAATATAAATCATTGAATACATACCTGAGGTGGGTTTGATTTAAATTACATCTATTTCAGTTATTGACATCACTAATCAAAAAGAGCCCCTTTAAAATATTTAACGTTAAATCTTTTTATCTTTTTCGTAGCTCACTGAAGATTCTTTCAAGATTCTTTATTGACTGTACATATACAGAAGGTACTAACATTTGAGTGTCTATTTTTTGTTTTCTTCAAGGGTATATTTACATAGGCTATTTGCTCCACAGAATTACCTTGTGAAGGTAGTTGTTATTAGTCCTAATTTTATAGATGGGGAAACTGAGACCTAGTGAGGTTAGATAATTTGCCCAAGGCCCATAACTAGCAAATGATTAGAGCCACAGTCTGAACCAAGTCATGAGACTTCAGCCTTCAGCCTGCGCATTTAACCAAATGTTTCAACAATTGGTTCTTGCTTGATGTATGTATTTAACAAAATTCTTCACAACTCAAATATTTTTAGGCTAAAAAAGGCATATATTATACATTTTGAAGTAATTTGTTTCAGATTAGCACATTAACTGCCATGTAAGTTGTGTTTAAGTCACTCTAGTTTTGGGCCCAGGGCCTCGTGAAGCAAAACCTGGGCAAAACCCTATGGTTGGTGCACAGAAATCTTACTTACTGATGTTCTTATTTGTTACAGTTAATATTGACAAATTCTGAAAATGTGGATTAAATGACTAGAGATCAAAAAATTTTGTTTTTCCTTAAATTTCTCATTAAATTAGGAAAGATTGTTTTGTTTTGGAAATTTTTATTCTATTTTCGTAGTAAAACACCGTGGCCCCAATGAAAAATATTTTTTTCTAGTGTGGCAGTCAATGTGTTAATTTTATACTTCCATAGAAAGTCAGTGGTGTTTCACTTTCTTTACCAGAGCTAAGTAAAATTCCATATTTTATCTGATCTGACTTTGATTATAAGACACTTTATTATTTTGCATACTACCAAGGAAAAAATATTATTAAACTATGACTATGACAGCTCTTTTAGCCTTAATTGGACATAGATTTTAATATATGCTTTTTTATATGTATTTTATAGTATTTGTAAAATAAATGGTTTAAGGTGTTCTTATAACTCTATCACATTCAGAGTCCAGCTCTTCTGATTGACTTTTTTGACTCTATAGTTTATGTCTACATTTTTCAGCACACTATCATCTTTTTGTGCCATCAGTGTAACATTGGTGATCTGGTGTTTCTTTAAATACTATTCCACTCCTATGTCTGGGATTTTCTTCCAAGCCAGTGTTTGTTTATTAAAAGTGTTAGTACTAAATTCCATTTCAGTTCTAAATATGATGTTTCCCAGAATATGACCGAGTGATTTCTAGTTCACCATAGGAACTGGAACTTTATTAGCAAACATATGTCTTAATGTGTTTGCCCTTAGCCATCAGTTTCTATATTGTGTGTTAATCCAGACATGCCAGGCTATGTGCAAAGATGATGATGGAGTGTGAGTCAGGGAAGGAATTTGAGATGTAAAGTAAGACTTGGGGGATAATCAAGGCATACATTTTTTAAAAAGCTAGGATCAGAGGCACTGTTTAAAAGTAGGTGTCAACGGAAGTATCAAGAACTGAACAATGTGAGCATCTGCTAAGAGGATCCCAAGGAATACTCCGATTAGGCTAATGAGTTGCCAAAATTACAGTAAGCTTTGAGAGAAAAATCCCTTCATATACTAGGCTGTTTGCCTGACAGAACCTGAAATTACTACTCATTCAAGTCCTTTTGACAATAAATATTATTTATAAACAATATAAGGTTACTACTCTATTTTCATTTAGGAGGTACTTCTTTCCTTTAAAAGGACAACGTAAATTTTATTAAGAAAAATTCAGACCCTAAACTGTTGAAGATATTAGTTTCTAAGGAGAACTAGCTTGGGTCTAACAGGCTGATGTGAGAGCACCTAACCAGAAAGTGGCACACAAGTAGGTTAAGTCAATGTTGGCTGCTTCTGCATTCGCAGCTGTGGGAAGGGAAGTGAGGAGACAAACCAGCAGGCAGATCCTGAGACGGGGCAGCGCTGTCGAGTGCTCTCATAGTTGGGAATTGACCTCACTGCTGACGCAGAGCATAATGTTGACCAAAGAGCCTCTTGTAACCTATTTTTAAATCCTCCTTAAAGATTATCTGAATATTTTTCTCAGTTCCACACAATTAACATTCCTAGAAAGTACACGCAAGGGTTACCCTTCTAGAGACTCTGATGACGGGTCCTAGGCCCTGGAGGCATGGGAGAGAGGCAGCTTTCTTAGGCTCTGCAAG
>RJWJ010013569.1:0-39621 GCA_004363605.1 Indri indri | reverse complement strand
TATCCCTATTTCATACATCTGTGGAGTGAGGTTAAGTAACTTGCCTAAGAACACAGTAAATGGCAAAACTACATTTTAAGCCAGGCATCCTGGACCTATCCATAATATTTAATCATTGTACTATACTGTCTCCTGGAGAAACATTTACCTAAATAAGGAGTATGGGAAGAAATCACAGAGCTTATTCTACGGAAATTAGTTACTGTGCAACAACAACCACAATAACAAAACCTTTCTGCTATTGCCTTGTATTACTGAGCCATTTTCCTTGGAGGAGTTAATGTCAGACAGGTAGCAGGAAAATGCAAGAAAGAGCAAACTAAAAAGTTCTCTACCAATCTAAAGTGTCATTCCTACTCTATTTAATATTAACCTCTACGTGATTGTGTGCACAAATATTTTTCTACATCTTTTTTGATGACATCATAATATTGCATCACATCATTGTAATAGACTCTAACAGTTTTTCAGGTTTGAGAAATGAGAGTGTGGCAATACCTTTAAAATGCTTTATGAACTGCAAAATGCTATGTAAATATTAAGCATCCTAATATAACATATTTTTAAAATTAGAATTCTTTTTATACAAATTTTCATATGTATCTATGTAGTTATTTAATGCTAAAACTAAACAAAGCTTACACATAATTTTCTCTTGTCTTTGTTTCTTTCTTGCACATTTCTTTATGAGTAGAATTAAATTACAACCAAAAATAGAAATGCATTTATTAGCACCTGGTAACATTGTTCTGAAAGAAAGATATTTTCTCCATGATGGCAAACCTTTCCCACACTGAGTGATGTACGATTGAATCTGCATGTTAAAAAATGTGTGCATTGCTTTTTTATAATTAAAGATAAGATTAACCAGTGTGTTGAAATTTCCTCCAACAACTTGAAACATTTTCATGTTAATTTCTCTGAAAACAGAGTGAGAGTAATGAGTAATTATTTTCTGCTGACACTCTTTCCCACTAGATTGAATTTTGGGACTGAGCTGTCAGTTTTGATTTCAGCCTAGTTTTCATGTATAGTTGGTGCATTGAGATTATTTTCCCATTATTGTTTAATATGTGCTTTTTTATGGGAGTAGAAGTAATTTTCGGCCATCCTGTCAATCATTTCCATATAGTTTGGACATACATATGAGAAATATGGAGGGAGAGACTTGAGTCATCTGTTTCAAATAGTCTAACTTGTTTACCTATGTAAAAGCCTTGATGTCCTTTTGTTAGGACTGACTATAATTTAAGTTAAATAACTTATTGAAAATCTATCTAGTGCTAATGTCATGGACAAAAGTCCTTTTATTTGTCTATACAAATGAATCTATTCATTCATTTTTAATGCCATGCTCTTCTGTATATTGCATTGACTGAATGGTATTTATCTAGGTAGCTCAGAATATAATGTTGGCTGATCTGATCTTTTCTTAGCCTTCTTAAAAATTTGAGGTTTTGGATCACATGAAGAAATTCTGATTAATATAATTATTAATTCATATGAAGAACTTTATTTTTATTTTATACACTGCTGGTTTAATAATGCTGTTTTCTATTATTCATTCTTCAAAGATTTATTATGTGCCTACTTTATATAATCACCCTGTTAGGTAGAAAGAGTGGTACTAAGATATATAACATAAGGTCTCTGAGCTCCAGGTGCCAACAACTCAATAGCCCAAAGAAAGCCCAAACTCAAAGGTATGTTTGGGCTTTATTTGATAAATTTTGGGGAGCTACTGAATATGTTTTATCCGGGGCATCTTTTATTAATGTGGTGATTTAGAGGATTTAATTGGCTTTGTATATGGACTATACAATTTAGGAGATAGGCTGGGATACTTGGTAACAGGATATTACAGCAGCACTGGGGATAAATTAAGGTGTTGGCATTAGATGGATTTTTTTCTCTCACTAGGGCACATTTCCCCCAGATCTTTATTTCTTTCAGGTCTCTGTTAAAAGGTCATTTCCTCAGAAAGATCTCTCTGACCTCCATGTTGAAATAGCATCCCTTCCCTGCCTGCCATTGTTCTTTACTTTGAGTCTCTTTGCTTTGTATACGTGGTTACTGCAAGTATAAGACATGTTAGTAGTCACTTTGTGTTTTTCTCAATCTCCACACCTACTTCCCATCTGGAAATTAAGCTCCATGAAGGCAAGAGTTTATCTGGCTGGTTCGTCTGTATCTGTAGAAAAGTGATGCTTGGCACATAAAGGTGCTCAAATACATTAAAAATTAAAATAAATTAATTTTTAAAACGGGACTATTAATACATTGAAGTCTTATCTTTAAAGAGGGCTCATTTCTGATGATACCCAGAGCATCTCATTAAGTCTATCTCAACTAAAGTGTAGTCCCGGAAATCCATAGAACTAAGTCATAAGCTAAGGGTGTTTGGGGAAAATCTTGTTTTATTTGAAAAAAAAAAATTGCATCGTGTTCCTTTCAAATGGACAGAAAGATGAATTGCAGCAAATAAGTACAGGTTTTTCCTCTGTTACTGAGCTCTGTCACTAAGTCACCTGAGACTGTACAAGTCTTGCTGGCAGGAGTAGTGGAAGGAGGACCAGGGGGCAAAGAGATTCTAACCCTAGCACTATTAATAAATAGCAGTAGGAATGTGGGTGAGCCACCTAATGTCATAATTCTTGGAGTTCAAGTTTCTTTTCAGAATTAGGGCTCGCACCAGAGGCTTGATGAAATCTCAGGTTCCTTTCTGCTCTAATATCAGGCAGATCTCCTAGCGACAAGACCCTTCAACACAAGCCATAGCCACAGTTTTCAGTTACTTTACTCAGTTACTTCATGTGTAACGTAAACATGGACTAATTTAATCTCTGTGAAATATTTAGCTTCTTCTGAGGGAGAACAGTCTGTAGTCACGTTAAACAATCCTGTGCTGCCAGTACCAAGAGCTGTCAGATAAATGCCGCGGTGTGCTGGAGCCAGTGCCTGAGAGCCAGTCATATTCGTGTCTTCCCAACCTGTCCCTTCATGTCACTGTATGCTGGTAGCTTGAAATTGGCCATGGAGTGAGTATTTGCACCATGAAAATGCTAAAAATCAGGGCTTCCCTCTCCTCTCCCATCCCCAAGAGCCAATTGCTAAATATTTACCTGCACATCAATGGATAAATGTGAATGGGTCGTCAAGCTAATAACCGCCATTAGAAAAATAAATCAAAGGATGTCTGTGATTCATAGCAGTACATGGCACCACCTTGGTACATAGAAACTCATTTATAATCACTGCCACCACCACCACCACCACCAGCATCATCATCCTCTTAACAAACTTAATCAAAAAGTCACTGATTCAGACACAGCAATAAGGACTTTACATGACACATTTAATACTGATAACAACTCATAAAGTTATATTATCATTTTTATAAAAAAAAGGAAAAAAAAATCATGAGAGGTCAAATAACCTTCTCAAGATTATACAGGTAGCAAGTGACAGAACCTGGACTCATGCTAAGGTTTCTGTGATTCCAGCGGTGAGGTTGTACTGCCTCTTTGACTTATAATATACACACAGATACATTTATATCTATAAGTATGTGCATTTATGGGTTTAAAATACTTTTTTCCTTCACTGTGGTAATTGTTTCTCTCTTTTTTCACAAAGTGCAAAAATCTGATAAATACAAATATCACACTGGAGACTTGTTTGTTCTCAGAAACATTTAAAAAATTCCCTAGGGGCTATTTCAGAACTGAGACTGAGGATCTCATGGAAGTCAAAATCGTCAGAGACACAGTGACATGGAAGGTGCGCTCACTTACGTTCTTAGAAAGCTTTATTGCTTCTTGCTGGCAAAATAGCTGCAAAGGGAACTGCTTGACCTAAGACAGAGCACTTTGCCTTCCAAATAAATTGCTTTTAAAAAAAGTGGTTGCATAATCTTTGAATTAAAATTCCAAATCTACAAAGGAAAACGCTACCAGTACTGCATTAGGTTTGAGGGAAAGTGTCCGTTAGCTCTCAGAACATGCTAAGGAAGCTAATTTCGGGTTGGGATGAAAGTCGCAGGAGTGAGGAATGTGCTGTGATCCACTGCTCATATGGCATTCTCGACAGGATTATGTAAATGACCTTTAAAAAGCATTTTGGAGCTGGAAACATTTCTAAATTTCCAAATTTGAGTATCTAATCAGATGAGAAGGAAATTAAACTTTTCTCCATTTACTTTAACTCAAAGTTCCCTTTTCCAAATTTTCCTTGAATAAGCGTCTTCAAAAATGACAATTCAATGCTGCTGGAAGTGCCTCCAGTTGGTAAAGAAGGTGAAAAGAGAATAGCTGGGATATAACAAGTTCAGTTCAAACATATTGATCATGTTCCCCTTGCAGGAGATTTGGATACAGTAGGTGGCAAGAGGTTTGGAAAATTAGATCAGGGGTCTCCTCCAGGCAGTAGCACTTGATTTGACTGTAACACATGTGTCTAAGGGTTTGCAAGAAATTAAATACGCTAGTTAATCAGGCTATTGTTCTATAGGAAATATTCCTCATCTGGTTGCATCTCTATGCAAAGTAGAGAAGAACCATTTTCAGTTGTTTTTAGACTGAGGCTGCTTATCCAGATAGCATACTTTTGAGAACCACTGATCTGTGGTTTTCAATTCTAGCTTCAATTAGAATCACTGAACGGTTTTTTTTTTTCTCTTTTTTTAAATAAAGTAGCAAAGCCTGTAAGCTACCTTAGACCAAAATCTCCGGGGAGGAGCTGGAACATAAAGGCATTGTAAAAGCTCTCCAGGTGATTCTCATGTACAGCCAGTGTTAAAAGCCATTGATCTAGAACCACCTTTTCATTTTACAGGTGGAGAGAGTTAGTTTCAGAGCTGCGGCTAGTGCAAGATTGTATTCAGTTTAGTTCAATTTAGCAAATGTTTATTCAATCCCAACTACAAGTTGGACACTGGCCAGGAGCTCATGGGTACAGAGATTGAGGGAACTACTTATATGGAAAAGGGTAGGTAGGTGTGTGTTTCCCCGGCTTAGCTTTTCCTGAACTCCTTGCAAGCGTCACAGGGCTTTTCGGGATATTTTCATTGTTTCAAAACTTCTCTAGGATACTCCATGCTCAGCCGTAATAAATCTTCATAGACTAACTACATGATCTAATTTGTTTGCTATTAGTGGGAATTCTATTAACTGGATGTGATTGTATCAGGAGATGTGGCCTTTGGGAGGTAATTAGGCAATGAGGGTGAAGCCCTTCTAAATGGAATTAGTTCCCTTATTAGAAGAGACGTGAGAGAGCTTGCTTTCTCTCACTTCCTCTGCCATGTGCACATGCAGAAGGCAGCTGTCTACAAGCCAGGAAGCAGACCTTGACACTGGATCTGCCAGCACCGTGACTGTGGATTCCCCAGCCTCCAAAGCTATGAGAGATAAGTGTTTGTTGTTTAAGTCACTAGCCTATAGTATTTCGTCATAGCAGTAGCCCAAACTAAGACAGGAGACCCATGGTAACTCTGGTGTTCTCATAATAACAAGAAGCTCTGATTCTAGGAGCAGATATAATGTAGTGATTATAAGCATGGACTTCTAGAATCAAACTTCCAGATCAAGTCCTGAATCCTCTACTGACTAGTTATTTGATTACAGTCAAATAATTTTATTTCTCTGCGCCTCAGTTTCCTCATATGTAAATGGAGTGATAATAACTCTTTAGGCATAGGTTGCTTGAAAATACCTGCAAAGCACTTACATCATTAGGAGAAGAACACACTATAAATGTCAGCTATTATTATTATTACCATGTATTTATTTCTTCATTCCTTTCTTCTGTAAGCTTTTATTATACTAAGCTCTGACTCTAACGTTAGGGAATGTATCAGATTGCCAACCCCTGTACATTTCTAACCTTCAACTATAATAATTATCAAGGTGAACTAGAAAAAAATGAACCATGAATTGTATTTCTTCTCTTTGTTGAAAGTAATCAGTTAATCCGAGTGGCCAGGACTTTGCACTGCCAAGGTGGAACAGTACAGTGTCTGGGCAGGGCTGGGAAACCAGCAGGTTTGGTAATACTGAAAGTGAATGGCCTTTTCTTACTTTAAAAAAATCTGGTAATATACCAACTCCAACAGAATATAATTAACATAAATGAAAATCCTTGCCATATAGTGCCTTTATCATTGTCTTCACACTACTGGGAAAATTTTAAAAATTATTATTTATATTTCTGCAACTAGAAAGGAAACCTGGTAAAAAGGTTAGCAGGAAGTAGTCCATTTTGAGCAGAATTTGTTTGTTTGCTGATCCTTTTGTACACTGACGTTGAAAACAAACAATGTGCCATATATTCCAGTCTCAAATGTTTCTCATCAATAATTATAGATTAATCATAATTCATATCTTCAGAGTGGAACAATACAGTCTCTGGTGAGAATTCTTTTATGTGCTGTGCTCTATGTGTGTATGTCTAGGAGAAGCTGAATTCTCTCTTTCTCTCTCAGATTCAACTGAGTAGTAACTTTTAACCTTTTATTTGTCTGGATGTCTTTTGTAGTCTTGCGAAAGCTACAGGCCCTGTTTCTAGAAAAATGTGTTTCTAGACGTATTTACACATATGTGCATGATTTTGCATGCAACTATAGACTATTTCGGGTTAAAATAAACCGTGAAGTTTTATCTACCAAAGTTTATGGTTCTTGAACTAAGGTCTCCAAAAACCCCCAAAAAGGTGCAGGTGTTCGTGGTGGTGGACACTTACTAGATGAGAACCTACCTACATAACTTCAGGATCCTCCATGTTCTCTGAACATTCGAAGCAGGTGGCATGCAGGTGTGGCTTCTTTGAGTTAGCATAGCAGCCAAGAGATGCTGCTCAGAACCATCCCTCTTTCCCCCAGTAATAATTTATTTTTTTAAAGATGAAGATATAGTCAATGCTTGACCATGTGGAGAGATCTGTGGGGTGAATTCCATAGAAATCTTGCAAGGATGTGGAAACAACCCAAGTGCCCATCAATTCATGAGTGGATTAATAAAATTTGGTATATGTATACAATGGAATATTATTCAATTATAAGAAATGACAGTGATCTAGCACCTCTTATATTTTCCTGGATAGAGCTTGAGCCCATCATCCAAAGTGTGGTATCACAAGAACGGAAGAATAGGTTCCACATGTACTCACCATCAAATTGGCACTAACTGATCAACACCATGGTGCTCACACAGTAGTAATGTTCTCTTGGGATTAGGGGGTTGGGAGTGGGTAAACTCACAACTAATGGACGCGGCGAGCATTGCAGAGGGGAAAAGGCACACTTCAAATCATGGTTTGGGTGTGGCAAAGTCATAACATGTATCCAAAATGTTTGTACCCCCATAATATCCTGAAATAAATAAAGAAAGAAAGAAAGAAAGAAAGAAAGAAAGAAAGAAAGAAAGAAAGAAAGAAAGAAATCTACCTTTTGTTAGTTTGTGTAACTTGGTGATCCAACACAAGCTGCTGAAGCCAAACTTGGAGATGCCACAGACGGCTCTGGCTATAGAATTTGCAGGGCCTCTCACAAATGAAACGGCTGGGGCTCCTGTTCGAAAGTATTCACAATTTCAAGATGGTAACAGCAGAGTATGAAATCATGTGTGGGGGCCTCCTAAGCATGGGGTCCTGTGCAACCACATAGGTCGTTTGCCCATGAAGTTGACCACAAGAAATGTAGAGACCTTGAGGGTCTTAGTAACTAACACAAATTGAAACTTGCTTAGAAAGAAAGAGAAGATTGGCCTTATATTTGGCAGGAGAGCAGAGCAGAAAACAGGAAGAAGGATGGGTGGGAGAGAATTTATAAAGTTCTTTCTTATAAATAATGTCTCTTTTGTTTCCTCCGTGTTTTCCTGGTGAGGCGGAAACTCCAAATTCAGAGCAATGCATCCACCCTTCTCACATAGTGCAAGTGAAGAGGAACTTATCAGGTGACTTTCTGGGGTGGAGAGACAGTGGCGAGGCGGACAGGTGGACGGGCTCACCTCTGTGCGTGCCCTCCATTCCCTCCCCATCCTACTGCACTGAGTGACTATATCGAGGGGTGGCTGCTCCACCGATGCTGAGAGCAGTGCCCGGAGAAGAGGTCCCATGAGATTAGGAGCAGGAGGGGGCTGGAATGGGTGAGTCCAGACTGCAGCACCAGAAGTATTTAGCCCCAAAGCACTTCTACTCTCTGAAGAAAGCCAAGGTAGTGCCAAGACACTGCCCCAAAGGAATGAAAGATGTGCTCCCAAGAAAAAATCATTAGATATTTGAGGACCATAAGCTCTAAATAAAAAAGAGAACTGAAATTACAGGCCTTTGCAGAGGAAGCAGAGCTAATGGAACAGAATATATATGTAAAATGGTCCTAATGAATATTCTCAGAAATAAAAGGGATGTTTTTTAACTCATACAGCTGGAAAAAGAAGAACCAATTTAAAAATTTGGGTATGAAAACATCACTTTTGTGATTAAAGAGAAAATAATTAGAGGGACAGTTGAAATTGTGAAATGTGTACAGCTGAAGTACAAATTAGGGAAAATATGAGGGAGAATTAGATTCCATAAAAATGTTGAGAGTCATGAAATATAGAAATAAAAGTGTCAACATCTGTAATGTAGAATTCTCAGAACGTGAGAAAGGAGCAAACAGAGAGGACGAAACATAAACAAGAATCTCCCAGGATTAAAGAAAGATATGAGAGCTCAGGATAAAAAGGCTAATGGAGTACTCAATAGGATAGATAATAAAACTAAAATCAATATCCACACAGACTACAGTGAAAGTGAAGAGCATAAAGACAAAGAGAAAATTTAAAAAGTGTCCAGAGGGGAAGAAAAGACCAGAAGAAATACCAGATTATGGCAGGCTTCTCCAGGCTTCTCCACTGATCAAAGTTTTGAGGGAAAAGAACTTTGATCTTAGATTTCATGCCCTGATTACCATTTTAATAAAGAAATTCTCAGACCTACAAAGTTTAAAAAAGTTTCCCACTCCAAGATTTTGTTTGTTATGTTCCTAGGAGAAGTGCTCCACCAAAAAGAAAGATCAGTGTTTTTGTCTGTTCAGACTGCTATAACAAAGTGCCATGGATGGCTAATAAACAACGGAAATTTATTTCTTGTTGTTCTGGGGGCTGTAAGTCTGAGATCATGTTGCCAGCATGGTCACGATCTGGTCAGGGCCCTCCTCTGGGTTGCAGACTGCCAGCTTTTCATGGTACTCCACATGGTGGAAAGGGTTAGTTAGCTCTCCAGGGTCCTTTTTATTGAGGCACTAATCCTATTGATGAGGGCTCCATCCTCAGGATCTAATCACCTCCCAAAGGCCCTGCCTCCTAAAGCTATCACACTGTTTGTTAATATTTCGCCATATGAATTTTGAGGCAACACGAACCTTCAGTCCATTGTAAACAATATGGAGGGAGAAATGGATATGAGAAATAAAACTTTTACAAAGAAGTCGATCAATTAAGTTTATTAATGTCTGAAGAAGGCATGGTTTAAAAAAAGCTGTATAATTTTAACAATCAAAGTAACACTCTAGATGATACCACCAATGCCAGAGCTAAGGAGATTTATGGAAAAGTGTGCTCAAGTTTTTGACTTGTTTGGAAAAAATGAATATCAGTAAATTTAGACATCGATAGAGAATACTAAGCATAGCAATGGGTCTTAACAAATTGGGAATAATTGTTAGAAGAAAAAGTCAAAATGTGTAACATTCAAAAGGCAGAAGAAAATTTTACCCACAAAAGGGTTTGCTCTATGTCATGGAGGTAAAAATGCAGACTTAGAGATAAATACAACTGAGTCTAAATGCTGATTGTGCCACTTATCATTGTGTGACAACAAGAAAATAACCTCAGTGAATCTTGGTTTCATATCTGCAAAAGTGAAATGACAATCCCTACCATGAAGCTTTTCAGTGGGAATGCAATAAGATACTATTCATATTGGACTTAGTGCAATGCCAAGAAATAGTAAATGTGTAATAAACAACAGCTAGTCCAGCCTAGTTTTATATTTCTTGCTAACCTAGGTCTGCCCGGATTTGGCACCAAGGCACTGAGATTACTGCTGAGATTCTGCCCGCCCCCGCCCTTCCCCCCCAAAGGTATCTTAGCTCCACCACTTAGGGAGACCACCTATCAGTTTTCTTAATTGTAACACGGGACTAAAAATGCCACTATTTCATAAGGTTATTGTGAGGATTAAGTAAAGTAATATATATGAAGTATCAGGACCTATTAGGTGCTTTAATTGTTAATTACTACGATGATTTTTATATTTAGACTGAAGCTTCCAGAACATATCATTTGCTGCTTAGAAAATTCTCTCAATATGGTGAAAGTACAGATGTAACCAATCTTAAAACTTTAAAGACACAATGGCAGTGAAACTCTCTAAAACAGTCACCTAGTCTCTCTGACATGAAAGTCATTTGTCAAAGAAATGACTACAAGGTCTGCTTGTGTGAAGAGTCACTGTTGGTCTTGAACTCTGGCATAAGGTCCGTCTGGAAAGTGTTTCCAGCCATTGTTAACATAATGAGAATGGTTACATAGCTGGATACTTTTTGGACAGCCCTTGTATACTTTGTTGGAGAGAAGAACAGAAGAAGAGACAAGAGAAGAGAAAAGAGAAGAGAGAAGAATAGAATAGCTTTAAGAAAGATGTCTGTTTGCATCGTTCACAGTAGCATGCTAGGGTTCTCACTGATTGCTTACTCTGGTGAAATAGTATTGTGCATGTATAATATTTACATGCTACTCTTCATGGATTAAAAGTGTTTCTATTGACTCACAGCCAGTAAACATGTGCTTTGGTACTTTTCAAAGGAACAGTTAATACATATCTCCCCTCATGAAGACACAAAGTATCATCTAGCAGTTAATGTGAGTGTTGGATCTATCCTGACCTTGTTTTATGTTCTGCTTCACTGATTAGCCAAGTCACTTAACTTTTAATACACCTCTGTTTCCTCACACTGTGTTTTGCTCTATGATGCTACCGAGGGAGCCTATCTCATAGTATTATTTTGAGGATTAAATGACATTAGGCATATAAAATACCAGAAGCAAATGCTCAGTTATTGTTATTGATAATGGCAATTAAGATGATGCCGCTGATTGCCATGGGGTGGGTAAGGCAGGATGTGGGTTATGGCTGTGGGGAACTTTTCCCCTCTCTCCTTCCTCCCATTCCTGCTAAATTGAGAATAAGATATTGAAATTAAGCCTAACTATCTTAATAAACTAATGTAAAGTAACCAAATGCTTAAGAGTACAACACAGCATGTTTGTTTTTTTCCTTCGCTAATAATGATTCACATAAATAATTTCAACTTCATGCTGCTAAGAGATTAGGGTAGATACTTTTTCTGCTTTTAGATGGGATGAGATGCTGTATCCAAGGACGTAATACATAGGAAGAATGAAAGTCATGTTCCTTATGAGACCTGGAAAACACCTTCCTCCCCCATTTCTTTGACTAAAAAGTGGCTCCATGCTAATTTTCATGCAAGATTTATTAAATTGTCACAGAGTCATGCATATTCTAGCAGAAGATACTAATGATGATTCTAAAGATGCATTCCTTTGTAACCTTCAGGCTGTAATAGACTGGAAACCGATGCCTGACATGAAGATAGGGAGACAGAGTAATGTGTCACTAAAAGTGAAGTTGCAGATTCATTTCGGTGTGCACCTTAGCACTTTATTGTATAGAAATGACTCTGAACAGTGAAATGGTACTCAATGTGTCTGGCTGGAGGCAACTTTATGAAAATGCTGAAAATAAATAGGAACTAGTGCACGAAGAGTAATGGGGGGACAAAAAAGCAAGGCAATCACCAGAACCTAAAATAACTGGTCACATCAGCATGGAGTGCTAAGACAGAAGGGTGCCTGACAAAGCAGGCAGGATGATCAAGTATTAACAGGTGGGCAAGACTGGAAGGCAGACCCCCAGGGACCTGTTCTCATGGAGAAAAAGGATTATTACTAAAATAGCCAATATAGAATTGAGGGATTATAATGTGCCAGACCCTCTGATAATTAGTTTACAACTATTGACTCATATATTCTACAGAACCCTCATGCATCATTTCAAATATTATCATCATTTTATAGGCAAGGACACTGAGACACAAAAGGTTAAGTGACTTTCCCAAGTTACATGTCTCAGAAATGAAAGTGCTGGAATTTGAGCCCAGGGGATCTGGTTTTGTAAGCTGGGAGATGGTAAGTCATCATTCAAAGCCAAGAATCAGGGAGAGGGGAAGCCAGAGCCCTCGTGCTCAACCACTATACTACACTGTCTTTAGCTGATGTAGTGTAAATGGGCCTATTTTGTAAGTCCCCTGAAAGAAATAAACGTCCTGTGGAAGATTTTATAATAGCTGAGACATAGGAGCACACAGCTCTGTTTTGAATTCCCAATAGTGTTATCATATGCCCTAGTTTGTCCAAGACAGCCCTGGTTTATGCCTGTTGTCAAGGCGTAATCAATAATAGCTCTCTAAAAAGTGTCCCAATTTGGAAGATAAAGTGTGTAGTCACCCTACATAGACAGCCAAATGGTTAATCCCTGGGTAAGACTAAACCCACTTGAAGGCCCCTGAAGTGCTGTGCTAATGATTTCTTATATACACAAGAGATGGATGGGGTCGAGGAGAACTTGTTCTGCAGGAGGAATGCTAAGGAAGGAACACCCCTTACACCCAGAAAACAAAACCAAACAAAACGGAAAAACCAACTAGAAAGCAGCAGGATCTGGACACTAGGCGGCATAATTAGATTTAGTAAAAACTACTCCAAGGAGGGTATTTTCATTGAGCTTACTCTGCCAAAGGCACAGCTAGGATAAAAGACTGATTTCCTCAGAGAATATTTGAGGTGAATTCCAATCATGTCTGGGTTGTTTTAATGTCCATCCAGGCATTGGAACCCAGCCCTAAATATTAGGAATTGGGAGACATGGAGCAGAGTTAATTTATTAGAGTTTGTTCACAGCTTATTGGAGCCAACTTGCAACCATTTTGCCAATATCAATATGTTAACTCTCAGAGGGAGTTCACACGTCTGGTTGGTCATCAATGAATGAGTGCATGGCAGCTATTAAATTAATGAATTGATGATTAAATTACATCTTGTAGAGGGGTTAGTCCTTTCTTAGCTATGTCTGTCCTTTGTGTTTTTCCTGAAGTACGTGTTGGACTTTGTCTTTATACTTAAAACAACTACAAATATGTAAAGACATTAAGTAAGCCCTCTTTGATATCAGCAAGTGATGTTATAACACATACAGCTCAACCTTTCTTAGTCAATCCCCTGAATGCTAGACTGGAGAAGGCAGGAAGCCACAAACTTCCTTACATAACTTGCCACAGTGAATATGGCACCATTTCTCTGCAAAGTGTGCTCAGTGTTTGCAAGATGTGGCAATACTAACTGTGAGAATTGTAGTCAGTTCAGAAGTTTTTGGTCCCTTTCTTTGCCAGGTAAATTGGCCACAAGTTCTCCTGGCCAGAGTAAAGCAGGAAGTTTGTATTTTGGGAATATCCAAGAGAAGACAGGAGAAGAGGGGAGCTGAGATGGACCTCTGGGTTGCTCACACATGAAACTTCCACAAAATAGATTTTCTGTAAGCTTAACTATACACTGAAAGAATGAAAAATAATATACTCTGTGAGATAAAGTATTGAGGTTTGATCACAAAAATCGTATTCTACTGTTAACACAGAAGATTGAGGCTTTTTTATGGGATAGATTGCAATGGAAAGGCATCAACTCTTGATAAGTAGAGTTGTAGGATGTCCCTCAATTGGGGTTTGTCTGATGTTTTCTCATGATTAGACTGGGAATATGGGTTTGGGGAAGAACACTGCAGAAGTGAAGTGCCCTTCTCATCACATCGTATCAGAAAGTACATGACATCAAGACGACTTATTATTGGTGATGTTGTCAGCTTGATCACTTGGGTAAGGTGGTGTCTGCTAGACTTCTCTGTTGAAAACTTACTATTTTTTCCTTTATATACTCTATTCTTTAGAACCAAGTCACTAAGTCCAGCCCACACTCAAGAGGAGGGGAACAAAGTGCCACCTTCTGGACAAAGTTGTATCAAAGAATTTTTAAGCCCCTAATTATAAACTATTCAGGTGGAGCATTCAGACAGGAAGAAGAAATCCTCCAAATGCCCAGAGGCAGTATTATTTGATGTCAATGTATTAACTCTCAGGGAGAGCTCACATGTGGGGTTGTTAGAATTCATTCCTTTATTATTACCAGGTAGGCAGTTTCTTAGAAAGCTATAGAAACCTGGTCAAGTACCCCTATGTATTTTTCACTAAGTTTGATTATGCCTTATTTCCCATCCAACTTTCCCTTGGTAAAGTTAGTGTTGAGATAAAAGGATTTTTGTTCTATTAATGTACACTGTGGTCTAATTTCAAGAATACTTGAAATAATTGCTTCTATATTAGCTCCAAATTGTGAATCAGAAACCTCTGGAGAAATTTCATTTAACCTGGGCTGTTTTTAAGCCTATTGTTTCCGCCTCCATTTTCAGTAGAATTTTATCATCCCCCCCCCCCCCGGCCTTTTTTTTTCAGGTAATCTTTGTGAAAACTTCATAGAAAACTAGGTGCAGAGTTTAGCTGTACTATTCCTGCAAAGCAAATGCATCTCTCTGGTGAGATGCCATTTATCATTCTCTTCTTCTCCTTCTTGAAAAGCATTTAAGTCCCATCTGCACATGGGACTGTGCTAGGCCCTAGACAAGCAATTTAATGGAAACAAATCCTGCCCTCTGGGGACTTCCATCTATTTTGGTCAGGAGAGTCTGATAGCTATAACCAACAACCCCCATATCTCAGTGGGTTAACACGATAGAGCTTCATTTCTCATTCACTTCATAGTTCAGCAATGGTCAGCGGGGGTTGTGGGCTATGCAGCCATTTAGGGACACAGGCTCCATCTATCTAGTGCCTTCTCCACCCCATAGGACCATAGAGGCTTCCAGTGCAACTCCTAATTCCAGCCTGCAGACAATAGAAAAGGCAGCAAGGAGGGAGCACATAGGAGGTTTATAGAGGCCAAATCTGGAATTTATGGCCCTATTGAACTATAATGGGCTGGAAAGTTTTCTCTGTGTACCAGGGAGGAAAAACCAAAAATAAAACAGGGTTTATGAATAAATCACTTTCTCCCCCATACCACACACACACCACCAGAGACATATCCTTGCCTTAAAAAGCATGGTTACCCCATGACATTGGTTTATTTTTAATTTTTTAATCTAGAGATTATTCCATTGATGAAATTTGTGTTGAATGAAAGCATTTTTGTCCTCTTAATATATACCATGGCCTAGTTTCAAAAATACTTGAAATAATTCTTTCTATATTGGCTCAATATTAGCTCTTACCTCTTTCTGGTAGATGTATGGCATACTTAGAATTTGGTCAATTATCCTGAATATTTATAGGCTGAGTGGTTGAAGCCAAACATTTATTCCATCATGGTAGATGATTAAGAAACCCAGAGTAATATATTTGGATATTGCCACTGGGCATTTGGAGGGTTTCTTCTTTCTGTCTGAAAGCTCCCTCCAAATAGCTTATAATTACGAGATTGAAATTCTTTGATACAACTTTGTCCAGGAGGTGGAGCTTTATTCCCTTCCTCTTTGTGGGCTGGACTTAATGACTTGCTTCCAAAGAATAGGGAATGTAAAGGGAAAAATAGTAATTTTTCAGTGGAGAAATACGGCAGACACCATCTTAACCAAGCGATCACAGTGGCAACATCCTGATACGATGTGATGAGAAGGGCACTTCACTTCTGCAGTGTTCTTCCCCCAAACCCATAGCCCCAGTCTAATCATGAGAAAACGTCAGACAAACCCCAACTCAGGGACATTCTACAAAATGCCTGAGCAACACTCCGTGAAAGTGTCAAAATTGTGACAGTCAAGGAAAGACTGAGAATCTGCCCCAGATTGTAGGAGACTAAGGAGACACGATGACGAAAGGTAATATGGGATCCTGGATTGGGCCCTGGAACAGAAAAACAACATCAGCGAATAATCTGGAGAAATCTGAATGTGTTATTCAAGGTTCTCCAGAGAAACAATTAATATGATATGCATATATCTGAAACGGGAATTCACTCATGAGGTTATGGAGGCTGAGACATCCCACGATCTGCTGTCTGCAAACTTGAGAGCCAGGAAGGCTAGTGGTGTAATTCAGTCCAAGTCCGGAAGACTGAGAATTGAGGAGCAGGTGACATACCTGCTATTCCAAGTCTGAAGGCCTGAGAACTGGGGTGGGGAGCTGGGTCTGACTGCAAAGGCCGGAGAACCAGGAGTACCTATGTCCAAGGGCAGGAGAAGATGGATGTCACAGCTCAATAAGAAAGGGAGAATTCACCCTTCCCCTGCCTTTTTGTTCTATTTGAGCCCTCAATGAATTGGTGGGCTCCCCCCCCCAACATTGGTGAGAGTGATCATTACTCAGTGTACCGATTCAAATGCTAATCTCTTCTAGAAACACCCGCAAAGACACATCCAGAAACAATATTTACCAGCTATCTGGGCATCTCAGCCTATTCAAGTCAACACATAAAATTAACCATGACACTGTATAAAACCTAGTATTGTACCAATGTTAATTTCTTAGTCTTGATCAATGAACTGTAGATATGTAAAATATTAAGATTAGGGGAATCTTGGTGAAGGATCTATGGAAACTGCACTATTTTAAAAAAAATTGTACATCTGAAACTATTTCAATATTAATAGTTAAAATCAAAACAAAATGAAATTTTAAACAATAAGGTGATAACCTAAGGGAAGAAATACAATTAATGACAGAAACAGAATTTTAAGGGTACAAGAAACATTTTAGATTATTCTAATTTACCAACACATTTTATAAAAGAGCAACATAAGGCTCAGAGAGTCAGATTAATAGTACGTGCCTCAAAAGGAAGGGTTTATAACTCTTAATCCAATATTCTTGCTTCAAATTGTTGAAATGTTAGCTTTTGGTTGCGGGGGAGGGAGGAGAATTCTGGCATAGGTGTAGCAATAACACAATAATAAACAGAATCCATCACTTATGTAGCATATACTAGGACTATTAATATTAATTTTTCTGGATAATTCCTAATCCATTATCTATAATCTCTTCCGTATGCTTCTCTCCGCCCCCGCCCCCATCTTCCCTACCCTCAACATGCTACCCACAGTACTGCTAGGTAAATTTTATCACTTCCGGGTTGTGGATAAGTAAGATGAGACTCATACAAAAAAATGGCAGGTTACATGGCTGGTAATTGGCAAAGTCTGTACTGAAACCTCAACCTTTCTAATATCAAAGGTCAAGCCCTTTGCATTACACTGTGACGCTTCCTTCACTGACAAGAGCAGCGGTAAAACCTCTGGAAAAGACGAGGGAAGGAATACATAGAAGCCAGCATGTGGGTGGGGTGGCCATGGTTTCTTAAGAAATATTTCTCGGGACACCAGAATTTTAGTTTATACCCCTAAATTTCTAAAACCTGTGGTTTCTAAGTGAGTGAGTGAGCTTGAGGCAAAATAGATTGGTTGCTTATAATTTTCTCCTTTGGAAAAAGGATTCAAATAGTTTATTTGATCTCTTTGAATGACTTTTAGTATAATCAAAATATTTGGTTAAATAGTATGTTAACCTGGCGAGGCTGTGATAGTCTATCCATCAACCTTGATTAACCATTGATGACAGCCTTCCTTTGTGTCTGGGTGCAGTAATCTAGTACAATTATCATTTCTGTTTTATTCCACAGCATTGCAAGGGAGATATCTCAATTTCACAAAAGAGGACACTGAAGCCCTCCTCTTTTGTGTCCTGTCCTCTTTTACCTGTTTTCCTCCAACAGCCAAATATAAAACAAATACAATTTATACAAAGACGTTAACATAAAAACATGTGTATATTAAAGAGCCCTGCCGAAGGCATTCATTTCTGTTCTAATAGAGTTCTCTGACAAATCCATTTCTTACATTGTGCAGCCATTTCCAGGTATGCTATAATGAAACCTCTATTAAGTTAGGGACCGATTCAACAACCTATCTAATTGCTGGGAACTTAGTTTCCAGAAATAGAAATATAATGAAGGCAATGGACCACAACTCGACTTGTGGAATTCCTCACCTTCCATTCCTCACTCACTCTCCTCTTGACATTGAGACTGTGACTTCTGGTTCTCTTAGTGTTCGTGGGTGTCTACCCCCATGCGCTTCGGTGGTCCCTGGTGATATGAAGAGGCCTCACAGAGTGACCCTGAGGCAATACCTTTTGCACTTCCTGGTGAAGACCCTAGCAACACTTAGTGGGACCCAGGTCTTTGGTCCATCAGCAATTAGTATGACCCTGAGACGTTATCTTTGCTTTCTCCATCAGGCATGAGTAGAGCTGAATAGAGAACTGAGCTGACCTCTAGACTCTCCTGACCAGGCCTGTGTTGTTAAAGGGAGCATTGAACCCAGAACTTGTGTTAATTCACATGTACCTACAAATGCTTCTCTCCTTGCTAGTGTATCAATTGACAGGGTTTTCTGTAGGGTTGTTTTTATTATCATTTTGCATCATGTTCTTTATACTCATATGGACGTCACTGTTCTCAGTAGAGAACAGTGAAGTCATAGAGGAAGCCTCTCCAAGTCAAGTGCTAAGTGGAAATGAAACAATCTTTTCTAATAAAACACATACTGTTTTTTTTCTTTTGCCTCCCAGTTGAGTGTTCAGCTTGAGTTAATTTCCTGCTGATAACAGCTGATGTAGTATCTTCAGTATTTCCCTGGCATGACTGTAAAAGGGAGCAAACCAAATGAGAGAAATTAAACAAGGCATAACCAAGTTGACTGTTTCAGGTGCTTTAATGAAACTGTCGCATATATGATTGCTGAAATGAAGCTCTGAACAGCAGTGAGAGGCATGCATTCTATTTCTTACAGTTATTTAGCAAAAAAAGCAAGGTACAGTGAAGGAACAGGAACTGGCTGCCCCTATTTTGTGACCAACATTCCTCTCCATTCTCCATGGTGTGGCTCATGCTTATGAATGCTAAAAATATGTTGTATTCAGCTGTAAACAACCAGCATTTATTCAGCTTCTACTGAGTGCCAGTCATCATGCTAGGAATCAGGGAAATGAATTAGACACAGTTCATGCCCTCTTTAGCAGCAAGAACCAGGTAAACAGAAAAGTTATACATCGATAGGAGTTTATACAAACTGGAGAGAAGGCAGTAATTTGCCAGAGAGGCTGGAATTTGAAGATTGGATAGGATTTCATCTAGAAGAAAGTCAATTGAAGTGCATTTTATATGTAAAAGGTACGGCATACGTGGAAGCATAATGATGAACCCAAGAGTATATACAGGGAGCATTAAAGAGTTTCTTCTAGTTGCTGGAGGACAAGGGCCAGGGGTTGAGGGTGGAGATTTCATAGGAAACATTGCCAAAGAGGTAAGCAGAAAGTAGATTGTGAGGAGCCAGTTAGAATTCATTATGTGCTCGGCACTATGTTAGGCACTGTGTGTGATACAAAAGACTATTTAGATCCTGTTGTTGCTCTTAAAGAATTTATGAGCAAGCTAAGAAGGGAAACCAACATACATGAAGTAATTAGAATACAATTAGGAACTCAGTGATGCATTATTGACTCTAAGTGCAGTTGGAATTCAAAGAAGGTACAGAAATCAATAGTCTGGAATAATCAAGGAATTAAGGAGATGGTTGGAGTTGAGCTGCCCCTTGAAATATGGGAAGGCTTAGATCAATAGTTCTAAATTGGGACCAGTACTACTCCCTAGCAGGCATTTGGAAATGTGTGGATTTATTTTTATATGTCACAATGGGTAGGAGAGAGGGTCACTTTAGATATTCATTGGACCAGGGATGCTAAGTGCCTTGCAATGCACAGGAGCTGCTCAATGCAGAATTGTCCATCTCAAAGTCTAATAATGCCCCCATTCAGCAGCAGTAATTAGATAGGTAGAGGACAGAGAGAGTAGGTTCCAAGTGGTGAAAGCAAAACAAAAATAGAATTATAGGTATACATCACCCTTGGTCATTAACAAGATTCAATTTGATGACACAGAAATAGACTTTATTCCATTTTTAAACTTTTTGACTTTCTCAATATCTTTCGGAAATTTCATGATTAAATAGGCATTTTTTAATAGAATCACAATCTCTAACAATATTAGGGGTTAGACAGAGGACATAAATATGCAAATTGGAGATTTATCCAGCATCCAAGGCTGCAAGGTCATTCTGGATGCTTAGCCATGGGCTTCTTTCCTTGATGGGCAAAGCCCTAGTGGCAGCCCACCTCGTGCGCCACTGGCTGACTTGCAGGTTGTTGTCTTATAACCTTGAGTTAGATCATCCTCCCTTCAGTGAGCTGTGGACAGAAAGATGTGGTCATAAGCACAGAGCAGGCAGACCCATGCAAAGGAAACTGGGCTGCAGCCGCAAAAACAAATCAGTGGATTTTCAACAATGACTCTGGCTTGACTGAAATAAAGAACTCTGGCCCAGTTCAATGGAAGTGGAACTGCAGGATCTGCTACTCATAGTCACAGTTAAAAAAAAAAAAAAAAAATCAAAAGCCAACTTTGATGAGCACATGGTGTGGAATAAACTGCCAACCATTTAGAACTCTTGCCATCACATTTATACAGATGGATTGCGGTCACTTTTAAATTCAGGTGGTACTGTTTTCAAATATAAAGACCAGTGGACCCATTCTCACTTCAAATTCAACAACTACAAAATTTAACTCAGAATTCTCCCAGCACTAAATTACCCTCTAAGCCTATTTCCACCTATAGTACTAGAGATTTTATATGAATTACAGGACTAAAAGTTAAGGGGAATAGATCATAGTAGTGAATTGCAAATATTCTAAGCCCCACTTTTGAATGCCCTAGGGTCAAGATTGGTGGAGAGAACTGTTTTAACAACCACATAAAAAAAGTTTATAGCCTGGTGGTCTGCCAGCCAAATTGGGACCAGAATTGTTTTTCATTTTGGCGAGCACTGTGTTTTGCAAGCATTTGAGTTAGAATGTATATAAATAGGACACATAAAGTAGAGATTTCAATAGTCTCCACCAATCCAGAAGGGCCTAGCTCGAGAGGAAGCCAAAGATGAGCACCAACTCTCAGGAGACAAAGTGAAGGTGTAACAGCAGAGAAGGGTGGGGTAATCAGGTCGGGTGGGCAATGTTTTGTTTGGCTTATAATTTTAAATGCTTATACTTCACTTCTTTTAAGATGATCGTGCTCAGCAACCGCTGTCTGACACCTACGGTCACATGGTTGTTTCTTTCACCTGCATGTAGGACTGGCCTAGTGGGAAAAATAAATGTGCACTTAGAAGTCTAATTAAAACACACACTGTCAGCAATACCGTGCTGAAAGCCCCATTAAGCATCTTATGAATGCCCAAGAGCACCCCTGTCCATGTTCGGAGTGACACGTCTTGGCTCGGCTGGTGACAATTAGGATCAGACCCAGGACACTGGAGAATATGCACTGCATCCCATATGGCCAAGTCTGTAGGTGGATTGTTCCCCTGGTGGCTGAAACTCAATGAAAAAGCTCTGAGTAAGAATTAGATAAAAATGATGGAGAATGCAAATTAGCACACTATGGATGGATCTGCATGTATGGCTGCATTATGGATTGGATTCAACTGTCAGATGGTTATGTATTATTCATGATCAAATTCAGGGTAAAGATACCAGATGGCAAAGGCATATTCATGGTCAGATCATAGTTGTTAGATTAATTATAAATCTGCATAAGAATTGGATAATAATAATTTACACTGCTCTCAAAAGAATACTCTGTAGATCATCTAATCAAAAATATTTTTAAAATAAGATGCATAGGTTATTAGGTGACATTAAACATTTTATGTTGCTGTAAGTTACTTTTCAAAAAGACTCTCTAGTAACATAAATTTTTTTTTTCATATTTCACTAACCTATGGCTTACTTGATACAGCTGGTGGTAGCAATGCCATTTCCTTACAGGGATTGCAAATGGTTTACACTTAGCTAGAGTGTTGAGGGACTGGCAAAACTGTTAGACAATAAAAACGTTTTTGTCGGTATCACTACAACTTGTCACATACAAAAAGACTCTCTGAACTTGGATTCTACGTATCTGTTATTGGCATCCCTGTGTGCTGGTCTTCTGATTGTCCCTCTCTTGCTTCCCCCACCACCTGTATTGTGCTCTGTATGGCTACCTGTATGGGTTGCATCAGGCCTCTCGATTCCAGCTGGTTGCTGATGAGGAGCACAAGGGGGTGATGAGGGTTGGGGAGGGAGTGAACATTCCCTTAGATCCCTCCCTGCAGGATCACTCAGGCTGGCTGTCTCCCCCGCAAAGGCCACTGCTATCCTTAGGTGGTCCTCCCCCCATGCCTGTCTCTCTGGGCTCTGGAAACTTAATGGATTGTTGAGGTTTTCTGCTATTACTAGCTCTGGGGTTCCACATTATCCCTTGTGGTTTCCCTGCCTCCTGCCATCACCTTTGTAAATAGTCCTTTTATTAAATTCTTCTTAAACACCTGCTTTGAGTGTGTTGCATCTGTTTGTTTTGCTAGGATCCGGATTAAAACATACCCTAAGCACAGAATCATAGAATCAAAGAATTATTTTGGCTGCAAAGGAACATAGAGATGATCTGTTCAATCCTTCTCATTTTACTGATGAGGAAACTGAGGAAGAGAGATATTAGGGAATTTGTCCAAAGTCACCAACTATTGTGTGACAGTTTAGGGACCAGAATCCAGACCTTCTTCATCTCTTCAGTGCATCTTCCCCAGCAGGATCCTTTGCAGCAGGTCTTGGGGACCACAGAAGGTATTCACTGAAGGTGTCTGTCCAGGACAATTAGCTCAAAGGGTTGCTAGTAGAGAGATTTTCTACATACAACTAATTCTGATCAGGATATTATCAACAGCTCTGGGAAGGGACTTAGTAAAGAAGCTGGTGGTATTTAAAATCCAGAAATCCAGACAATGATTTTTTTAAAAACAGTTTCCAAAGATCCTGGCTAAACTTGGCTCCCAGAATTTTACCTTAGTCAGCAGGGATGGTAAAGGGGAAATGCATAAAATGGAGCCTTTAGTTCTCAGTCCCTGGTGTGCTCCATAAACAGGTGGTGGGGATGGGCAGGGAGATGGTTGCAATTAGGTGAAACAGGTGTCACTACACAGGCATGAGGAGACAGAGACAAGGGTAAAATAATTACCATGAATTGAATGCCTATGTGCCAGGAACTGCACTGAAGGTTTTACTAATACATTATTTTCTGTAATCTTATCCATAACCTTCATTTTACAGATGAGCAAATTTAAGCAAAAAGAAGGTATATTTACAGTGAGTGGAAAACAAGCCCCGGAGGAGACCCAGACTTCAATACACACTGAGAACACAGTAACAGTGGCAACAAAGATTACACGATGTTTATTATTGCCCATCACTGAGTCAGATCTGGGGATAAAAAAGAAATAAAGATCAAGAAATAGGCACCATGAACTAGAAAGACCTAGCTGCTGCCATAGCGTTTGTACCCTACGGGCTGTCGGGGTGTGGGCATAGGAAAGAAAACAGATGACTAGAATGTAGTTTGAGAAGTGTAACGACCTGGAGGGACAGGGTACTGTAGGGAGTTGCCGAGGAGGAACCACTAACAGCTGTGGGAGAAAGCCTGGGGCCATGCGGGGTTAATAGAGGAAGTGGCGTAAGAATTGAAGGATGAATAGGAGTCGGCAGGTGAAGTGGAAGAGCAACGTACTTCAGGTAGTGTGGAGAGCATATGCGAAAACCTGCTGGTAAGGGAACTCCTGGCAAATAAGTTCATTGGGGCTAATCACATAGGCAGAGGGAGGTGGAAGACAGTGAGTCTAGAAAGCTAAGTCCTTAAGGACTGTATTAGTGGAGCATGCCAGAATTTGGATTTTTTTTTCCCTAAGAGCATTAGAGAGACACTGAGCATATTTTCAGGGGTCATCCATCCTTGGACACAGACTGATCTCTGCACTGGTTTTATTGTGTGAATGAAAAAACGGTTGGGTAGATGTCCAGTAATGGGATTGCTGGATCAAATGGTAGTTCTACTTGTAGCTCTTTGAGGTATCTCCACATTACTTGCCACAGAGGTTGGACTAGTTTGCAGTCCCACCAGCAGTGTTTGAGTGTTCCTGTCTCTCTACATCCACGCCAACATTTACTGTTTTGGGACTTTCTGATAAAAGTCATTCTCACTAGAGTTAAGAGATATCTCATTGTGGTTTTGATTTGCATTTCCCTAATGATTAGGGACGTTGAGCATTTTTTCATATGTTTGTTGGCCATTAGTCTGAAATAAAAAAAAAAAAGAAAGAAAAAAACTGTACCCTGTTTAGGGCAGGTCTATAACGCAGACAGCATGAGGCTAACTCACAAATAGCCCATGGGTGTTAGTTATCCTTGCTTGGGATCCAGGCCCCTCCAGGGATCCTAGGAATTCTGTAATTGAATGATGCTTCACTGTTTGTTGGTCTATTTGATGCTCCAAGTAGTTTATATTTACTTTTTTTTTCTTTCTTCCTTTAGATTTTTGTCTTATTTTAAAGGAGAAAACCCAATATATTGTTCAACAGAAGTAGGGAATTATTTTCACAGTGTGCTGTTTTAAGAAGTTGTCATCTCTTTTTAACTAAACTCCTCTGTGTTTCATTTGCTTTTCCTTTTCCAATTCCATAAGCTCCATCCCTGAACTGGAACAATGGTTCAGGATATGGAAAGGCCTTAGATGGACTTGAGTAACTTGACCCTGAATTTGGGTCATGTTGGATCTGGTTATGTGGTACAATCGGAACTTGCCCAATTTTGAGACCTACATAGTTCACAGGAAAGGTATTTCGAGGCAAGAGGGAGGCAGAAAGGATATTCCTTCATGAAATGCAGTTGGATACAGGACTCAATTTAGCTGTATCTACATGTGTATTAAACTGTTCAGAGAAGTTACTTAAAATATGTTTGCTGAATGAAAAAGCAAAGGGCTTGGCTATTCTTTATAACTGATTGATGAAATCATACCTACCCTTACATGTGCATTTTCTCCTTTCCTTTCCACTTCTTTCCCTTTATATTCCATTCCACTCTATTTAAAAAGGAAATGCTGGTTATAAACCACTGATTTGAATTCAGAACTCACTAATGATTGAGTTATAACCTGTAGTTTGAGAAACACTGTTATAGAGTATTTAACCAAAATATATTTTTTCTAGCATTCCACTATGCAAAGAACCTAATTCTACCTGAACTGAGAAGTTACTAAATCCTGACTGATTGCTTGAGATGTCTGAGAGTTGGTGAAGGTTTCTAGAGATTCTTTTCTCATTAGAAGGATAGCAACATTATTGCTTTAAAAATGCCAGATCTTTATGCGGCTATGAGATGGTGAACTCTTGAATCCCACTGTAGTTGATGGGGAAGGGGGGTTAGTAATGTTTGAAGCAGTGTAATGGTTTCTTCCCAACGAGGAATCTATTTTCAGCTCAAACTCTAATCAGAGAGTTATTCCCTCTGACCAAAGCAAATGACATGGTAGACATACTGCTGATCACTAACTCCAAAACAGCTGACTAGAATTCAGAATGCTGAGATCAGAGGAAGCTGCAGGGCTCTGCACATAGGAAAAAGTGCCATTTTTGTGCTCTAACTGGAAGCATGCATTTTTCAGAATCTATTGAAGGGAGCAGATGCACTTAAAATTATCGTTAATTATATCTTAGTCCTGAAAGTAAGTGAAGGAACAGAGACTTGAGAATTTTTTATGTGCTATGATGGAAGTATAAAAACCTTTTCAGTGCTGGCTGGTGTGGAATAAAACCATGGGAATGATATGACCCTGAAAAAAGGATCAGAACAGTAAAGGTAAGAAGGTAAACCTCGATGGAAATAACTGGAACAAAGACATCTTCTCTTAGCCGTTCTGGGTTAAAAGGTTTCCCCCAATTCCTTAGTGAGGGAAGAACTAAAAATTGATATCAGAAATTCAATATGCTTGGTGTTTATTATGTGCAATCATACTGGACATAAATGAGCAGTCCACATTACGTGGCTCTCCTGCCACACTGAGAACTTAGTCATTTTCATCAAAGGATTTGTACAGTGTAAGCCTGTGACTCAAATCAAAGCTGGCAATCCCATTCTTAACTGGTTCTGTCCTTGTTCTACATATCACTACAAGTGTAGTTTTTGCTTTGCCCTCAGATAATATAACTTTTAAAAAATATTTTCCTTCCTGTAGTAATTGAGTTATTGGAGGTTCAGCAACAATTGTCAGAATGGAAACTCAAAATGCATGTTCTTCATGCTTGTTCTCTGCAACATTTTGGAATAGACCATGTTTGCTTGCCAAATCTATTTGCTGTCTTCCTATAGGGATATCTTTCCTTTCGATGTCCTCTTCTTTAGGAACTCAGTTCTTGATGAGGTTCTTTTCAAACGTGCTGGCCTTTGACTTCTCTTTCCTGACAAAAGCATACCTGTGTGTGTTGCAATGTTTCAGAACTAGAGATAATATCCTAAGAATTTTTGCTAAGATGGCTAAGATGTTAATGAATTAATAATAGCTTTTCTAAAAAAATATTTTCACCTTAACTGAGTCCTTCTATGTTCTAACCCATGGGTTAAATATAATTAGGCCAATACTTTCATTTCTTAATCTAGTAAGGATCTAAGGCCCAAAGAAGTTAACTAGTCCTAATTTCTCCTCAAAAGGAGTATTCTATCAGCCAGATTTTTAAGCATGTTGGTCTATCATTGAGATATTTTTCTTGAGGGGAAAAAGGGTAAAGTTGTTTTCTGGACTTTATAGTTTTTCATAGAGATTATTGATAAATTTATCCTGGTGTATATTAGGGCACTAAGAATTGGTTTGTAAAATGTTGTGAGAAAAAAAGGAAACAATACTGTAACACTTCTATTGACTCTATCGTTTTTCTGCTGCTCTCTCTTCACATTTTTCTAGAGATTCTGTGAGATACTCAGGTTAAATATGAGGAAAAATTGAGAAAGGAAGTGAACTAACATCTTTTGAAAGCTAACCTGTTCCAGAAGCTTTATATACATGTCACTTAATTCTCGCAGCCAAAATTTTAGTTGAGTATTCTTATATATTTTACCTTCTAAGGAAGAAGAAATTGAGACCCCTGCAATTTTGTCCATGGTCACACTGATCACAGAAGCATGATTTGAGCTTAGCTGTTTCTGTCCCTAATGTTTGTATTCGTTCCACTAGTCCATGAAAACTTCTAATCTTCACAAAGCTTACAATTCAGTATTTCAGACATAAAAATGAGATAACATGTGTTATGAATTAATGTATGTTAAATGTCAAAAAAAGAGAGGGTCAGCTGTGTTGAGATAGATTGGATAAGTAAGCCAGGGCTGATTTCACAAATAAAACCGATTTCCATTCTGGGAGGTAGAGAGATAGAGAGTTTCTCTCACATTCTTGCAATGGAGAAAAAAGCCAACTGACTTGCAAATTCATGACTTTTCTTAAACCACTCAGAGAACCTGTCACAGGGTAACCACGTGGTCCAAACCATAAGGAGGGAGAGGTCACTGCAGGGGAAGATGAGAAATGAGCACTGACTTGCCTGGTGTAGACTCAAGTGGACTTTGGTAAGAAGAGATCCACTGGGGTGATTTGAGAATTGGCAGAGGCTGAATATGCATTGATGAAGACCTTAGGTTCCACAAAATTGGGTGAATCTACAATTTCTTCAGCCTTTTTCTTCATAATACACTTGCAGAAAAGGTTGGAGAAAGTCCTAAGAAAGTATTATTCAATGTGAAGATATGGGGAGGGAAATAGCAGTTGCTATGAGAGGGTTACAGAATTCCATTTAGACCCCTATAGTGGATTTCTCCTGTGGAACAAAAGCTTTAATCTGTAGGAGGAAGGGCAAGAAACACACCTGTTTATAGTACGCTGGGAAAACCCATTGTAGCTGGGGGAAAGGAAGGGAGAAAAAAACTGTGCCCCTGGGGGAGGGGCAGGAATAAGGCCCATCACTACAGAAGCACTGACATGACTGTGTCCTGAGCTTAGTCTTCTGCATGTTCCTAGAAGCAAAGGAGCACACCTAATACTTAGATCTCGGTTTCTAAATACCAATCTTTAATAAAAGAAATGAGGGTTGGTTCTTTAAAGAAGTAGTCCATTCCAGTGCTAGACTAGGAAAAATACAGGATGACCCTGAAGTGTCTTGAAGTGACAGAAAACAAAGAAGTGCAAAAAAGCAAAAAAGAAAAGAAGTTAGATTCAAGTCTAAAGGGCACAAGAGGCAAAAGAGTTCTTACTGTCCAAATACGTAATAATTCAAGCAAGAAAATAATGTTAATATTAGATTATAACCCAAAGAATAAAATAAATATCCTTATACAAATAAATAACTCAGTAAATATATTTATTCAGCAAGAAGGGGTACATCTTCCTTATAGAAAAATTCCAAACAATAAATATTGAAGGAATGGGGGAAGTAAAAAAATCACCATTAGAACACAGTAAAAATCGAAATAAAAATTGCTGTAGTCAAGATCCACTGATGGGTCCTAAAGGTCAGTGAATGAAAGTTTGAGGAGAAATAGAATATTTGTAGGTCCTCAAAGTATCTTCCTCCAAATATTTAATACTAATAAAGGGAAAAGTAGCAACTATACAGTGGAGAAATCTGGAGACACCACCTTAACCAAGTAATCTCCAGTAATATGTAGCAACATCATATAATCCCTGATACGTTACACTGAAGGGGGCATATCTCCTCTATGGTATTCTTCCAAACAGCGCATAGCCTCAGTCTAATCATAATGCATTTCTTAACATCTCTAACTATATAAAATATATCTCTAAACATATTACAACCTACTTGAAGATAAGAATATCACATGTGCTTATTTTTCTTCATTTTTAGTTCTTCTGAAAATAAGATAAAGGATAAAATAATCAAGGCCTTATAAAGGAAGAACAAATGCTAGCCGTAAGTGCTAATATAATAATTGGTATTGAATATCATATGTAGCTCTGAGCTTCCTTGCTCTCAAGGTATAAAGAAAATCATAAGGAATAAATTACAAATTTTATGAGAGATAAAGTTTTTCATATGCACATAATTTTTTTGTTACAACTCAAAATATGTATTTTTTTTTTTTTTTTGAGACAGAGTCTCACTCTGTTGCCCAGGCTAGAGTGCCATGGCATCAGCCTAGCTCACAGCAACCTCAAACTCCTGGGCTCAAGCAATCCCTCTGCCTCAGCCTCCCGAGTAGCTGGGACTACAGGTGTGTGCCACCATGCCTGGCTAATTTTTCTATATATTTTTAGTTATCCAGCTAATTTCTTTCTATTTTTCTTTTAGTAGAGATGGGGTCTCGCTCTTGCTCAGGCTGGTCTTGAACTCCTGAGCTCAAACGATTCTCCCACTTTGGCCTCCTAGCGTGCTAGGATTACAGGTGTGAGCCACCGTGCCTTGCCAAAAAATGTATTTTTTAAAAAAGGAGAAAAGGCACCTATAATTCCATTCCTAGTATATCATTTATCCTTCAATTTTCATTCTGGTCTATTTTGAATATATTTTATATATGTGATCACAATGCAGACATTATTTTGTATTTCATTCACATCTGTCATAAACATTTTCCGTCTTTCTATACAATCTTCAAAATGATCATTTTAATGCCTATATAATACTCTGTTATAAGGAAATAAGATAATTTACTTATGCATTTCCCTATTCTTAGACATTTAGACACTTACTGTGTCTTGACACTTAGTTTTTTTTGTGTCGATCTCAGAAAGGGGGACATGGAACAATAAAATAAACAGTGCCATTGACAGCACTTTTATAAAACACAAAAGAAAATTTCTCATAAACATTTCTCATGATCACCCTCTATACAGGGTGAGGTTCTAAAATGTAAATCAGTGATGTGAATTTACCAAAGGCTCAGCTATTGTAGAACTGATTTGTAGGTGTTGTCTCTCTTTGTATGCCTTTCAGTGTTTAACATCGAACCTTGCACACATAACTGAAGCTCAGTAAATGCATGTTGATGCAAACATGCATCCACCTTCCTAGTTATTCCATCTCTGTATGTGCCTTCACTTGGAGGAAAATCTGCCTCAAAACCAAGTTATTTCTAAGCTTTGATGTCAGAGTTATGTGGTGGGAAGAACCAAAGTACTTACTTACAACAAAAGGAATACTGGAATGCCTTTGGTGTTAGAAAGAAAGCAGGCCAGGTGAGGTAACTCATGCCTGTAATCCTAGCATGCTGGGAGGCCACAGCGGATGGATGGATCGTTTGAGCTCAGGAGTTCAAGACCAGCCTGAGCAAGAGCGAGACCCCCGTCTCTACTAAAAGAATAATAGAAAGAAATTAGCTGGGCAACTAAAAATACATAGAAAAAATTAGCCAGGCATGGTGGTGCATGCCTGTAGTCCCAGCTACTCGGGAGGCTGAGGCAGAGGGATTGCTTGAGCCCAGGAGTCTGAGGTTGCTGTGAGCTAGGTTGATTGCAGTGACACGCTAGCCCAGGAGACAGAGCGAGACTCTGTCTCAAAAAAACAAAAAAAAAAAAACAGAAACAAAAACAAAAAGCAAAACAGAAACAACTATCAGAAGCTATAAACGACAAAAAATAAAAATATATTTACTAGTGGATCAAGTAATATTCTTTAAGAAACCAAGTCTTCTCATTTCTATTCTCAAAACTAAAATCAGCAAGATTTTCAATGTTTTCAAGTTGATTATGTAGATAATTTAAAATTATTTTATTGTTGGGCTATGGCAAACTCAGGACTAAGAAAAAGAATCTTTGTAAAGAAATCAAGCTGTCTAAAGGGCCAGGTGTCTGTTGATTTATATAAAACTACATTTTTAAACATACTGTTTTAAAGTCTGAGTTCATCAATGAGTTCTCAGTATTCACAGATCTGTTTTCTTTTTACTATCTTATCCTTTTCTTCTTAATTATGTTCTTCGTGATTAGACTGATGATTTGTAAAAAAATAATTTTCGTTTTTGTAAATATTTTCACATTTAGGTTTTCTGGTCATGAAATTGCATTTTTCCTTTTTTGAAGTTTTTGTTTTCTTAAGTCCTAGAATTTGTGACTCAACACAAAATTTACATTTCTTTACTATAGTAAATTCTAAGATGCTATGATTATGTCTTGGGTGTTCTGCAGTTTCAATGCTATATGCTTAGTATAAAACTGAGTTTTTTCTACTTGTTCTTCTTATGATTGATTGGGTTCTTCCATCTAATTACTGGTATTTTTCATCAACTCTGAAAAATTATCAGCTATTATCTCTTCAAATATTGTTTCATATATATACATATATATATATTTTTTTTGGAACACCAACTAAGTAAATATAGGACCGTCTCCTCAATCCTTTATGTGTCTTAACTTCTCTTTTATATTTCCCATGTCTTTGCCCAAGGGTAATTTCTCAATATGTATCTTCTGATGCACCAATTCTCTCAGCTATGTCCAATGTGCTACTCTGTCCACACCATTTTAAACCTTAATGATTATATTTTATTCTTCATTTATATGCTATTTATAATTTGTTTCATCTTGTGTTGTCATTTTCATGAACTGATTAATTTATTCATAAAGTCTGTGTGTATGGATTGAGATATGTTGGTATTCACTACTTGTTAGTAATAACTTGGCTTACTAAACTAGCATACAAAAATCCAAAATATTTCAAGGAAATGACAATAAATAATATTTTATATACAGGTATGCTCCATTCAATATTTGAGACATACTTTGTACACAAAAAAATTTGTTATTTATCTGAAATTCAAATTTAACTTGATTTGTATTTTTATTTGCTGCATCTGGTAACTCTAGGAAATGTTGAGGCACTGCAGTGAGTAATATGACATCTTTTAACTAATTAGTGACAAAATGAATACAGACGCATAGACCAATGGACTAGAATAGGGAACCCAGAAGTAAATACACATATTTAGAGCCAACCGATTTTTGATAAAGGCACTAAGAACATACACTGGGGAAAGAACACCCATGTCAATAAATGATGCTGGGAAAACTGGATATCCATATGCAGAGGACAAAACTAGACCCCTGTCTCTTACCATATGCAAAAATCAACTCAAAATGGATTAAAGATGTAAATGTACGACCTGAAAATATAAAACTACAAGAAGAAAACATAGGTGAAACACTTTAGGACATCGGTCCGGGCAAAGATTTTATGGCTAAGACCTCAAAAGCACAGGTAACAAAAACAAAAATAGATAAATGGAACTTTAGCGAACTAAAAAGCTTTGCACAGCAAAGGAAACAACCAACAGAGTGAAGCGACAACATGTAAAATAGGAAGAAATATTTGCAAACTATTCATCTGAGAAGGGACTTATATCCAGAATATATAAGGTACTCAAACAACTCAGTAACAAAAAAGCAAATAATCCCTTTAAAAAGTGGACAAAGAATCTGAATAGACATTTCTCAAAGAAGACATACCAATGGCCAAGTGGTACATGAAAAAATGCTCAACATCACTAAATTATCAGGAAAATGCAAATCAAAACCACAATGAGATATTCTCTTACCCCAGTTAGGATGGCTATTATCAAAAAGACAAAAAATAACAAATGTTGGCAAAGATGTAGAGAAAAGGGAACTCTTATAATGGCATGTAAATTAGTACAGCCTGTATGGAAAATAGTAGTTTTCATAAAACTACTGTTTCTCAAAAAACTACAAATGAAACTACCATATAATCCCATAATCCCACTACTGAGTATTTGTCCAAAGGAAAGGAAATCACTGTTTCAAAGGGATACCTGCACTCCCATGTTTATTGCAGACTATTCTTATGTTGATTATTAAACCAAAATAAGTGTCTATCAACAGATGAATGGATAAAGAAAATGTGGTATATATACTCAATGGAATATTATCCAACCATAACAAAATGAAATCCTGTCATTGGCAGCAACATGGAAAAAACTGGAGGTCATTATGTTAAGTGAAATAAGCCAGGTACAGAAAGACAAATATCACATGTTCTCACTCATATGTGGGAGCTGAAAAAATGGATCCCATGGCGGGTGAGCAGAATGATAGTTACCAGAGGCTGGGAAGGGTATGGGGAGTCGGGGATGAAGAAAAATTGGTTAATGGGTTCAAATTTACAGTTAGATAGGAAGCATAAGTTCTAGTGCTCGATAGCACAGTCGGGTGACTATAGTTAACAATATAGTGTATATTTCAAAATAGCCAGAAGAGAACATTTAAAATGTTCCCCACACAAAAAAATTATACATGTTGGAGGTGATAGATATCATAAATACCTTGATTTTATCATTACACATTGTATGCAGGTATCAAAATATCACATGTACCCCATAAATATGTACAAATACTATGTATTAATAAAAATATTTAAAAACCACAAAAGACATATTCTGCCAGTTTGCAGTAACGAGGTTTTGTAGGATCTAGACGTTTTGCTAATAGTATATCATAAATTCTTCAAGAATCCCCTAATCATGAGTTTGGAAATGTTTTTTCAGGCTCCTGGCTTTCTCCCAAATCACATGTGTATTATGAATTACACATAACCTGTGCATATTCTTACACTCTAAAAAAACTCGCTTACCAGCTAAGTCACTTGTTCCCGACAGTTTTGCATTGTAAGATGCATATTAATATCTTAGAAACATGATAAATTATTACTTGTCATACACCTTTGCAGTGGGCTACAAACTGTCAAATTCATAAATGTGTAAAAGATGTGATCATCATAGCAATAACGTGTTTTGTTGAGCCCTGTGTTCTGTTGAGTCCTAGGGCCCCCCTGAGGTGTTTCTAAGGCCATTATGAGGGTAATGTTCTAAATCCCTGATTGAATCCAGGTATCTCAGTTTTTATCTTTGATATGTGTTTAGGCTCTACAAAATATTTCATTTAAAGAAAGTGTCTGCTGTTCAGAAACAATTTAAAAACCAATAATTCGGAAGCATATAGGCTTTGGTGTGAGAAATACTCAACCTGGTTTGGGCACTTCTTTTCTGTGTGACTGTATGTTGATTATTTAACCTCTTAAAACCTTCTAAGTGAGAAAAAGAGGTAATAATAGAACTTTTTTTCATAGGTTTGTTTTGATGAAAAAAATGAGATAATTAATATAAAATGGTTAACCCAGCATCTGCTGCATACTAAAAAGCACTAAATATTCACCACTATAATTATTATTTATTTGACGTTAAAAGTAATCTTTGATTCATAATTTAATAATTAGTTGAATTACTATATTTGTAGCTTCTATTTTGAGTCAGCAATGAATATACTTTATCTCATTTAATGTTCACAAAAACATGCTGAGGTCAGGGTATTCTCGTTCTACAGAGGAGGGAGCTGAGATGAGTAAGTTGGTAAACAGCAGTGTCTATTTAGCTATAAGTGGCAGAGTAGAGTTTTGAACTTGGGTATTCTGAATACAAGCATAATATTCTTTTGATTAAACTCAAACTATTTTCTTCAGAGTCAACAGGGAGCATGTTGATTGTGATTTATATTACTTAATTTTTTAGATCTATAGATTTTGTAGTTTTGCAGGGAAGTTATCTTATTAAATAATTACCCAATGTCTTCTGAGAGTCAATACTAATGTGATTAATATAAGTGATCAGAAGACTTTTTGAGGGCCTTTGTTTCAGGCATTCTGATTACTTACTACCTGGACTCCAGAGGACTACTGTTTGCTGCATTAATCAATGTAGTGTTCTGGAGTGGAGGAAAGCCCCTTGTCACCTCACCCTTTGAACGCTACTGCATTACTTTCCTACGATCATTCTGGAGGTTAACCACATCAAAGAGCATTCTGTAGCAGATAAAGTGAGCTGCTTCTGGTAAATACTCCATTACAGCAAATCATACCAAGTAAAGCTTTTCTATGTGGCTAAAATACACAAATGACTTATTTTTTCACATATTAAAATATTTTATGATTAGCACACCTGAAGCTCCCAATCATTGGGAATGGCAACATAGAATCACTTCATTAGAGATTTTCATCTGCTTGTTGAAGTGGCATAAATTTGAAATGTTATTTCTTTGTTTGAATTTCCTTTTGAATATATTGCAATAAAATATCAATCGAACATTTCTCTTCTCTCTTTTTAGTTTCTATAACATCGTTGCTGTTTATGAAACATCATTTTGTGTTTGGCACTTTACACAAATTACTTAACATTTATAAAAACCCAGCAAGGTAGGTTTTATTCCATCTTAAAGATGAGGAAACTGAAGCCAAGGGAATTAAAACTGCTCATCTAAAATTTTACTACCTGCAAATACATGAAGAAGCTGGAATTGATTCCTAGGTTTTGTTAACTGTGAAGCTGAAGTTCCTTATTGACATAAATGCAAATAAACCCGTATCTCAAACAATTCGAGAAACGATATATTAATACATGATTTCAGGTATATAGGAGAGTACCACTTAGTGTACAGTGGAAATTAACATGATAAATACGCTAATAGCTAACATTTACTGAAGGCTTATTATGTGCTAGGCATTGTGTAGCACTTTACAAATATTAACTAACTTAATATACACAAAAGCCGTTTAGGTAAGCATGTTTTTATACCCAGATTATAGCTGAGGACACTGAAGTATAGATAAGTAAGTCACTTACAATATTCCACATCTCCATAAGCAGGGGAGCCTGGGTTTTGACCTGATTCTGATCAAAGGCATCCTCTTCACCCCTAAATTATGCAGTTGTTTGGGGTCTAGTAATTCCCTTACTTATTAGTATCTTGCCAGGTTCTGATTCTATGCCACACTTTGGATGCTGGTAGAAATTGTGCCTTGATTTAATCTAGGGAGCTTCATATCTGGTTTCTCATTCAGGTCTATCATCGTTATATCTTCTGGCAGTACAAGGGAATGTCTTCCATATTAATTCTCTGTTAATCCAGTAGATTTGCCTCATAGGTTGTAAATAAGGCTTATTTTTAGTTTGGAAAATGCATTTTCTATTATTGAAAACATATAATCTAGATTCTCTTTCTAGAAATATATATTATCTTCCTGGTTCTTTTCATTTTATTTATATATATTATTTATAGGTCTTTTAAAAAACGTCTCTGGTTGTGGTAAAGTTTCTTTTACACTTCAAAACCAGGTTTTTGACATAATTTTTAAAAAACACAAATTATTAAACCCCTATCTTATTACAGGACAATTTTCAACTACTTTCTAAATCTTAATTTCATTCTCTTTTGTTTTGACCATTTGAAAAATTTAAATATCTTTTGTTTATACATTAAATATTGTGCCAGGTATGTTTTAATAAGCTTTTACGAATATGGTCCACACCTGACATTTCTACTATACTTGTGACTGTCTTCATTTGAGAATCAATATGACATCAAAAGAGAATAGATTATAGAACAACCAACCTGTAAAGGCACTTCTGTTGCTAAGCCAGCCACTTTCTCCATTATCCCTCCTCCTGTCACTTAAGTTCCATTGAGAACAAATACAGCATTTGGGAGGAGTCATGCATAGCCTGAAGCAATGCATAATCCCCACACTCCAGTGGGAATCCTCAGTGTGTGTGTGTTGCTATGGTGAGTCTCAGGGAGGCCGCAAAGGAGGAATCAGGGCCAGAGTGAAGAACATGCATATAACACATAGAAAGGCTCTCGGGGTTCGCTATACTTTGGTTGGCCATTACAATTTATCCTCTACTAGGGTAACTTTGAGATAGACACCAGGACGTCACTATTGAGATCATAAGAAGGTGCTGTTCATAATCATGGCCAGGCAGTAGTTAGACTGGACCATCTTAGAGCCTTTGCCCAAAATGATCTTCTTCACTATCTATCTCCTTTCTAAAATATCTTATGTTTCAAATCTATTCCTAACGATCAAAGGAGTTTGTAAAGGCAAGGTTCTCGTTTAAATAAAAATATCACAAAAATAATAACAATAATAACTTTCACTTATATGATGTTTCTGTAAGTGTGCCAGGTATGGTTTTGAGTGATTTGCACATGTTGTCTCATTTAGTCTTCAATAAAACATATGACAGATGGGGAAATAGAAGTCCAGGGAAAGCTGCCCAAGGCGCACAGTGAGCAGGGGAGAGGTTGGATATGAAAGAGGGCAGGCTTCCTCTGAATTCTGTCTTCAACGATTATATCATATAACATCACACATTAATCTATTAACACTAATTGAATGCACTAAAATCAGTTCATGATGTTTCTGATTGTAAAAGGACAAACCTAATAGGGTCTAGTTTATTATTATAGCTGCAGTAATTCATTCCTCCATTTAGAAAATTTTTATTGGGCTCCTGCTGTGCACTTGTCACTGTGTGATGCATAGATGTTGTAAAATAGACAGGATCTTTGACTTCATAGGTCGTTCAGTCTGGGTACGTGAACCTCTAAAGGAGTAATTACAGGGGAGTAAGCATGATGTGTGATATGACAAAGATGCTCCAGGGAACAGATGACCTAACTAACCATGCCTATGCATCAGAGAGGGCTTCATTGAGGAGGTGACCTTGCCACTGAGACCTGAAAGATGAATAGAAGTTCATCAGGCAAATGGCATGAGGTGAGGTGTTTCCAGGTGCAGGTAGAAAGAGATGGGGAAGGTTATAGGCCAGAGAGGACCATCTGGAGCCTGCAGAGATATGTAGGCGGAGTGTGCAGAAATAGCAGAAGTGAGGCTGAAGGGCTAGGGCAGGCCAGATCATAGATAGCTTTGAGCCCAAGTTCAAGAGTCTTCCCTTTATCTTAAGGGCAAAGGAAAGCCATGCAAAGTATTGAAAAGCTGGGGAGTGACATGATTAGATTTGCATTTTAGAAAGAATGTTTTTGCTACCACGTGGAGATTAGATTGAAAGTTTGTGTGTGTGTGTGAAGGGACAAGTCTGAAGGCAAGGGAGGCCAGTTAGAAGTCTGTGGTGTAGAAACAATGGTGGCTAGGTCTAGAGTGTTAGTGGAGATAGAAAGAATTGAGTAGGTTTAAGAAATATGTAACATGTAGAAGCAGCAGAACTTAGTGATTGACTAGATGCTAGGATGAGTGGGTACAGGTGAGGTGTTTCTGGCTCCAGCATAGGGGGAGAGGACCATGGTATTTATGGACACGAAGAACATGGAAGTGTGCATGCGCCATGGAGAAGAGGTGAAGACATTATATTGTGCGTATTTGGTTTTGAGTGCCTCTGAAACATGTACGTGATGCGGTAAGAGCCTAGAACAGTGCATGCAGTACAAAGCATGTGCTCAGTAAATATTGCTGAGTTGAATTAATGTATTGGTAGACAGTGGGGTGTGTGTGTTTGGAGCTCAGAGTCAGGCTTGCAGATAGAGCTAAAGATTTCTAAAATTTTAGCATAGTGGTGAGAACTAGAGCCAAGTACTGAGATGTGGGAGTGTGAAGAGCGAGAAGGGCAGAAGGACTGGGACTGAGCCTTGGGTAGCGCCAACATTTGAGAAACGGGCAGAGGAAAAGGAGGCTATAACAGAGACTGAGAAGAAGTAGCCAGAGAGGTGGGAGGAATATCATGAGACTGCTGTGTCATGGAAGCCAAGGGAATAGGCTATTTTCAGAGGCCAAACTGTCAAACGCCTCAAACAGATCGAGCGGCATAAGGACTGAAAAACATATTTTGGATTTCAAAATAAGAAAATCCAAATTTTCTTATCAGGAAATCCAATTTCTCTTGTTTTCAGTGCGGCAAAACAAGAGAGTCGTGCACATGGAGGCCTGGGCTGGCGTGGGATATTGGCACCCAAGCAGGGTGAGGAGTGCGCCTGTCACACGTTCAGTCAATACTCCTGTGTGTGACCAATCACCGATTTCCACCACCGCTCTCTCCTCTCCGAGGGTGCCCTCCTCACATCCCAGACCACCCTCCCCTCACACGTGGGCAGCCTCTTTACCTTGCTCAAGTTTGCACACATTGGTGCCTTCGCACATTGAAGCACCACTCACTCACATTGATGCCCTCTTTCCCCCGAGTTCCTATGCCCCGTGCTAAGCCTTCTCCAGTGTGGACACTGCTCATCCCACTTGGGCTCTGACACCCCTCACCAAGCCATTTCCCTGCATGGACAGTGTCCTCACCCTGCCCATGCTATGATACCCGTGCCAGACTACTCCCATGCACAGACACCCTTCTCACCCCATTCAGGTTTTCACACTTTACCTGGAGCCTTCCCCTGTGCGGACACACTCTTCAGCCTGCTTGGACTCCAACCTACCATGCTAGGCTGGTCTTCCATGTGGATGCCTCTCTTGCTTTGACCCACCTAATGTTTTTAGGATGAAATTATTCAGGGAGGGAAAGGGAAGAGAAAAAGAAAAGGAAAAGGAAGGAAAGAGTTGTATTTTTTAATTGATCTTATTTTTGATCTTTTCTTCCATTCACAGATATTATTCTCTTACAAGTTTTCTATACTTGCT